>JAAGNO010024390.1:29401-52940 GCA_033439905.1 Ceryle rudis
CAACAGCAGCTCCAGCTGGGCCATGGCCCGGCCACATCCAGCCTGAAACACAGCGGTGAGGGGAACCCCGTGAGCGCCAGGGGCATGGGGGGCTGTGCAGTGGCTGCTCCTCAGAAAGCTTTTACCTCTCTGCCCCTGCACCCCCAAAACGCTGGGTGTTTGCCTCCACCACCCCAAGGTGATGGAACCCTAAAGCCTCTTCTGCATCCTCAGCAATTCCCCCTCCCCACACCACTGTTGTCTGAGCGGCTGCCCACAAGCTTTCCACCCTGGCACCACCCCAGAGCTGAACCTCCATTTCACCACAGGGAGGGAGAAGAGCTTCAGGGGGTTCCCCTCTACCCCCTGAACAGGACACCGGCACTGAGAGTAAAAACCCACTTGGATTTACTCATTCCACATCCCATAACCCACCAGTTTTTAACATCCAGAAGAGAGAGGGCAAAAAGGGAGGCGCTTGGAAATATTCAAAGGTGCCAAGACGGTATGAGGCACTCCAGCCGTTTCCCTACAGCGCAGAATTACTTTAAATGTTGACTTTCCCACACTTTTTTTTCTGCGTTGAGCTGGCTCAGACACCGGCTCTTCCCCTCCTTTCCCTGACAGGCTCTTCCACAAACAGCAGCTAACATTTTGTAATAATCAGCACGATTTGGCTGCGATTTCTTCCTTTAAAACACAAAGCATCCTATAAATATCACAGAAAAGAGCCTGCTGCATCTGGGACAGCTCATTTAGCCCATTCCTATTCCCAGGGGCCAGATTTTTTTTTTTTTTGCTTACAGATTATTTTAATTTATTTTTGTTTTTTAAAAAACTTCTTCTTTGGCCCCTCAGGAGGGAGATGCTGACACTTGCCAAAGGCTCTGCCTGGCAGGAAGCTTTTCTACCACCTCCCCTCAATCTCCCTTACTACAGCTTAAGCCTGTATTGTATTGGTATAGCCACTGTGAATGAGGGAGGAGATAGATAGATAGATATAGGGGTGAATGTAGATATAAATAATAATTAAAATCATTAACAATTATTAAACAAATATCAATAACAAATGATAGAAAACATCAGCCTCATTCTGCCCAGCTCAGCACCTTCTGCCTCTAGTGAGCAAACACCCTCCCGCCCATGTGGCTGAGGACGCTGGCAGGAGGGTTCCAGTCCAGTTTGGCATCAGGGTCCCAGTTTGACACCAGTGTCCTAACTGCCAGGGTACAGTGTAAATGACTGTGGGGCAGGGGAAGGAGGGGAAAGACTCAGTCTCCCGTTCCTGCTCCAGGCAGCCCCTGGAGCTGTGTTCTTGCAGGGAGGGAGCGATCACAGCAGGACAGGACAGGCTGCCCAGGGTTTGGGGTCAGCATCCTCTCAGCTGTGCCCAGACATGACCTGGCTGCCCAGAAATGACCCTACACCCAGCACAGTGACAATTTGGCTTTGAGACCATCCTCTCTGCTTGTGACCAAGTGGGGTTTATTTCTGCTCCCTCTGAGGTTTCCTGAGCTCACAAGGCTGTAGCAGCTCCTGGCACTCGCCCCACTCTCTCTTTGCTCTCGCTCTTTGGGGGCCTTTCTCTGCAAAATTTCTTGTGGTACTTTCTGAAGAAGCTGGAATGAGCAGTTTAGATTAGCAACATGCCCAGATCTCCACGGACTCACCCAAGAGGTGCAGGACCCGCACCCCCAGCCGCAGCAGGGACATCAGGGATGGAGCCTGGTCAAAACCATGTGGTTTCTCACATCATTTTTCCTTAGCTCAACATCCCCCATGGAAATCATGAGCTGTGGATCATCTCTAAAGCATCTGCAAGAGGCAGCTAAGGGAAGTTGTCCCAATGCTGGTGACCAAAATTCATTATACAAAGGGCTGTGACTCTGCTGGCTGGGTTGAGGGGGGGATGGGGTGGGGTTTTTTCCCCTTTTTTTTTTCCTCCAAGTAAAGGCCAAGCAGAGCTGAAGGCACCTGACAACTGACCTAGTTTACACCATTGCTTGACAGGTTACCATCTCCCTTCTAGAGCAGGTTTTATTGCTGCAGCAGGGCAGCAAACCCCAGCTGCTCCCAAGCCTCCCTCTCAACAGGACCACCCAAGGCAGTTATTTACAGGGCTCTGCAGATCCCATCCCCATCACAGTGTCCCCCACAGCGAAAGCTCTCCCAGGCACCACCTCCCAAGCACATCACCAGCCAGGAGGTTATTATTTGTGGTCACCAAACACCCAAGTCCATGGAAATTCTTCCTTTTGGTATAAAATCTCCTCTCGTAAGGAGCTGATGGAAGGAGGTGACGACCAGATTTATGACAAGCAGAAGGCTGGAGGCACTTACCCATGGCTGGCGGGATATAAATAAAATATTTGGGATGCTGAATGTGCTTTCCCTGCTCTCCACCTTGGGGAGATGGAGGAGAATAAACAGACACGAGGCACTGAGGGCTGTGATGAGGCCCAAGCGTATCAGAAGGACATACGAAGTTAATGACCTGCTGACCAGCTTTGCTTTCAAGATTTGTAATTCAAAGACAGAGAGAAAGAAGATTCCCACCTAGTTTCAGGAGTGAGATTCAGCCCGGGGCTGTTCTGTTTCTACACTTTTCTCTTCTCCTTTTGTACATTCCCCCCGCTCTTTGGGGCTGGCAGAGTTCTCTCCTCGCACGAGGCGGCCGCTGTGGCCACTGCGTGTGGCAGCGAGTGCTGCCCGAGCACCACAGCCCTGCCAGCCCTGGTGACAGCCACTCGGAATAAACAATTCCGGGGAGAATAACCCGCTGGAGGCTGGAAAAAACCGCTCTCTGCAGTGGAGCACTGCTCCCGAGAGAGGGAAGTGGCATTCCCAGACATGGCAGCTCTTCCTGTGGCCTCAGATATTTTTAGCAATCAGAGAGACAAACTTTTGGTGGTTTCTTGTTTGGGGTTTTTTTGTTTTGTTATTTTTTTTGTGTGTTTGTTTGATTTTTGCTTGTGTTTGGTTTTTTTTTTAAAATGGGAATGATGAACAAATTGGCAAAAGATCATTCAGCTCTGCACATGCTGGGTCTTATCAGCCTGGCTGCTGGTGCAGAAGGTTTCTAGTCCTCACTTAAGGATCAAACCCCGTATCAGGGCTCGTTATAAAGAGTCAAGACAAGGAGAGGTTGTTTTATAAAGGAAGCCTGACAGGTCTCCCAGTTTGAAGTCTACTAAAGAGGAGAGCGAGAGTAAAATGGACACTTGCTGTCAATCTGAGCAAGCAGCACCAAAGCAAGAAAAGCTGTTTAAAATTAAAATGAGACAACCACTGGCTTATAAAACTGGTGACTTAAAGCTAGATACACGCAGGCTAGAAATAAAATGTCTAATGGGTGGAAAGTCTGTAAGTTTCCAACAGCAGCAGAAGCAGAAGCAGCAAAAAGCTCACTTAGAAGCCCTTTTTCAGCGTAGTTAAAGCATACTTAAACTTTTTGCTGAAAAAGCCAGGGAGGGAGGAACGGGTTGGTATAGCAGCGGCAAAAATGGCTGGTTTTCTGCAAGATCCTTTCTGGTGATGTCAGAAATAGCCCTTAGAACAGAATTTTTAGACAGAATTTTAGCCCCTTACAGACATGAAGCTCACCCCTCACATTCACTTTGCAAGATAAAGACCAAAATTGCAAGTTTATGCCACAGGTTCAACCTGTTTGTGAAAAAAACCCACCCGAAAGGCAATTATAATCCAGTCTTTTTCCCTCCCCTCCAGAAAGTTTTATGATTTGCCCCAGTTTTCAATAAATTAAGACTAATTCAGACTGATTGGATGAGTCACCAGCATGAAATATAAAGTGGAGGATTTATTTAAACCCTCGCCGTATGAAATGTAGCTCACAGACTTGTTGAGCAGATGCAATATTCAGCTTGACTCAATGTCTCTAGCATTGCTAAGAAAAGAAACACTACTTGCTGTTTGTCTGCCTTGCGCAGATTGCCACAGAAAGTCCCACCAATTCAGAATTTCAAGTTTCAGACCAAGGAAGCTCCTGTGGTTGGAAGCACTTCAATGACCAGCGTTGAGCCTCCAGAAAAGCTCCTTCCCAGAGGTCTGCACGTCCCACTTCCTAACAGACTTTATGCCAGCGTCAGTTTTCTTTGACAAGCTGCTGCCATTTAGATAAAAGTCTGGATTTGTGCAGCTATTCAAGCAGACCAGGCTTTATTTTATACCAGGGGAGCCACAGATGCATTTTGGTAGAACACAGGACAAGAGGGAAACATTAGAATTGGTAAATCAACTTTCACGCAGATTATCACACTATAAAATGCTTTAAAAAATCCCAAACCAAACACCTCGGGTAGAAAATACAGTACAGAATCACAACCAGCCTACCAGCACAAGGAGGTACCTCACAGAAATCTCTGGTGTTTGTCCTTAACTTCCCCTGCCAGGCAGCACCAAACCACGCAGCATCCTTCCCAGACTGCAGGGTCCAGAGGGATGCCACGTTAGCGACTGCAGACCCAGGCCCCCCGTGCGCACGTAACCGAGTACTCCTGGGCACTCCAGAGCAAGGAAAACGAGCCAACAGCACACAAGATTATCCCCAAATGATCCTGTCTTGCTAACGTGTCTACCTCACGGCCCATGTTACACTGAACATTGTTCACAAGAGAAATCTGGTGCAAAGACAAAGCTCTTTCCATTCCAGGAGCAGCGATTTCAAGCACTTACATGCAGTAAAATAAATATATTCCCATACACGATGCCAGCCAACCCTGAAACCGATGGAACACCCAGAAAGTGCAGCTCAGGTCGGCTGATCTGGAGGACTGGGCTTTGGAGGGGGAAACACCATGGGCTGCAGCAGCCCCCGAAGCAGGACAGAACAGATTTGGGATGAGGGCAGCTCAGTTCACATTCCAGAACATTTTAAGAGACGTGAACACAGAAATAATGTAATTAAAAAGCAGCCCTGCTGCCTTCAGCAGATGGGGTGGGGAGATATAAAGAACAGTAGTGGAGAATGGGCAACCCAGATGGTACGGGACAGATCCTCATCTTGGGTCGGGCCGGGTATAAATGCTGCTGAGAAGGGACATCTGGTAATTTTCATACCTTGGAGCTTGTTGGGTGGTGGCCACGAGGAGCAGAGAGGAGGAACATCCAGCATGTTGCTGTTCAGAGGGGTATTACAGGGATGACCTTGAGTCCTCTTTAAAAGGGTCACCAAAGTCTAGCTGAAGATCTGAGCCCACCGATATCCATGGGACACCCCACCCACCCCAAAGCCTTCACATGAACCCCATACACCCCCAGGTGCCTTTCTGTCCCCATCCCTCCCTCTCCTACCTTACCTGCAGCCTCAGCCACTCTGCCCCATCTGTCCCATCTCCTCCTGCATCTCACAGCCGCAGCCACCGACTCTGGAGCTGGTTCCTCCAGGGCTCATTAGCCAGTTTCTGGTTTCCTGTCATCATCTGAATCACTAACCCCAACATCCGCCCCTCGCCCGGTCAGCCCCTCGCCAGCTCACAGGAGGGACCCACGGGCGTTGGTTATGCAACTCCTACTGCTCACAGAGGAGAGGAACAGGCTCGGACAGCGAAAACCACATGCATCACCAAGGTCCCTTCTTAAGCAGTCCTGGAGTTTCAGATGGGCTGATGCCCCCCAAAAATCGAAGTTTCCTTTTAGCTAAGAGCCTGGGGAGGATTTTACACTGCACACTGGAAGCGGCTGATGCTGCCTGGAAAAACTTGTAGCAGCTAAAGCAACGAGCAAGTCCTCTCTTGGTTTCTGCAGAACAGATGATACGGAGTCTCAAAGGCAGCCTGAGGTCACCTCTGCTCCCAGCCAAACCTGGAGCTCCTGTCCAGAGCTGTAAGAATAAAACTATTTCTTATACTTCAGCACTGGCAGTTTGCAAGACATCAGAAGCAATTTCACTTTACTCTTAAATAATTAGCTCCTTATTTTTTCTTTTTCTGCCTGAATAGAACAAAGAAGGTTTACGACTAACAGGGAATTTATCAGCTGGCTTGGAGCCCCATTACAGTACAAGAAATACGTATCCTGCTCTTGGAATGGGACAGTCCACACGTGCACATAACAGCCCAGTATAGCTGTAGCTACCGGAGCGTGACAGGCAGCCGGGCACACGCTTTACAGCTGCAAACAAAACAACATTCGTGCTGCCTCTCACTAGGACGCTCCAACACCTCTCTTACCCACAGGATGTGAACTCACCAGTAAAGGGAAATGTTGTTATAGTTAAATCAGGGCAATCTCAAGCTGCCACAGCCAGTCACCTCCATCCACCTCTCTCTGACAGGAGGAGGCCCTTCTGGCATAAAGAGGATAAAATAGCCAACTGTTTACGACTCGTGCAGCTCTGGGATGGGAACTCTGCTATCCAGCTTTCAGAGGAAACGTTGCCTTGGTAAGATAATTAACCACTGTAATGCAAATACATGTAGGCTTTCTCTCTTCCAATTCTAACCTGAGGTGCAAAAATAATTGCTTTGATGCAACTTCCAGAGCCCTTCCCACACAAAATGGGGGTGCAGAAGCCTATCTTGAAATCAGGACGTATCAGCTGAAGCAAAGATTAGAAGAGCAAGACCCAGCTTTGAATTGCTTGCGTGATTTCTGGCTGGCCTCTGGGTGAAGGATATTATATAATGCAAAATGTTTTTCTGACTGCTAAAACAGATGCTACAAAATCAGCACTTCTAGCAAAGGTCTTAGCTGGGAAGCAGCTTATTTGGGGCTTTCCAGCAGGGTTTTTTTATGTATTTAAACAAGCTGATAACAGAAGTTTTACAGAAGAACTCTTTACAGCAGAACTGATGCTCTGAATATGCTGGAGACAACGTCAGGTTGTTGTTCATGCCAAAGATCTCTTTCATTAGGAACAGCCACTGCTAAAAAGGTACCACGTATTTGCTTACAGGTTCCCTGATGGGTCTCGCGGCTTCAGAGATGACTCATCACCGCGGTACGGACGTTATCGCAGTTGGCAGGGGCTGCGGCAAAGGCACCTTGTTTTAGTGGCCCAATTGTCTCCTGGGCTGACACACACGACCGCTCAGAGCGGAGAGAAGCTGTTGCCATACCCGAGCAGCAGGGTCACTCACACCCCAGTGTGTTACAGCAGCTCTTGGGCAGAGTGATGCCCTTCGAAGGCATCTGTCCTCTTGAGAGGCCAACCACCTTGAATGCTCGCTTTGATTAGAGGGTAATTAGCGCAGTAACACACACCGCTGTATAGACACCGTGTCCCTTCCATGTATGTCTCACGAGAAGGCGTGAGGCTGAGAGCCCTCCCCCCGAGCACCCACCAACACAACCACGAGTTCTGCTCTTTGTGAGCTCAGACCAAGCCCCATCTGTGACACGGCCACAATAGCCCCTCAGACACCAAACCCAGCCTGGGGTGCAGGTTCTACCCTGGGTCTATCGTCACCCTCCTGCAAACTCTGCATCTCACCCAGACCTGCATTTCAGGGCCGATGAAAGGTCAAAGACACAGAAGCATCAAGCTTTTAGCTGCTGCAATAAGTTACACAAAACCCCACACTACAATTTCACCTTTCCCTGTCCTTGTCAAAGCTTACCCACTTCAGTTTTGTTTCCTCTCCACCCCCTACAACAAACACAGAGCATCTACTCTTTCAGTCAGTTTTGCCAGTTAACCAAACCCTCTTTTTCTCCTTTTGATACATAACTAACCAGCTGTAGAGATGTCTTTAGGCCCAGAGAGGTTGTGAGAACCCCTCTTCCACGCTGCACAGCTTACCTGCTGGGGCTAGGAGTCCAGCTGCCCCCAGGGACAGTTTACAGCCTTTCAGATAAAGGTGGGGTCTGCTCAAAGACCAGCTGGGTTTGCTCAAAGCAGGTGCTCTAACTAATGCTGATGGGAAATTAGCAGTGAAACAACAACTAGAAATCCATGCAGCATCTAAACCTGGCCTTTCTGCAGAAACACACCCAGTGCTGGAAGCTTTGAGGAAACATTTCCAAGCTCCAACAGGTTCCTTCTCCCAGAAGCTCTGCTACTCAAGCGCTGCCTACTTTGCAGGAGACCAGCACTCCAGTCCCTCTTGCTTTGGGACCGGAAAAAGAACGTATCAAAATCACTAATTATTTGCTTTGCCAAATTTTCACGGCAGCTTTAATGAAAGCTGCATCTTGGAGGAAATTTTCTGACACGCTCAAGTATCGCGGTCGCCTTCCGGTATAGACCAAGAAACGTCTTTCCTCTGAGCTGTAGCCACCTGAGCTTTTCCATAGCTAAAGGGGAAGTGCCACCTCCTCCCCTGCCCCAGCTGCACACCCCACTGCAAACCGGATCTCACTGAAACCGAAAGCGGCTCGGTTACAGCTGAAGATAAATGCTGCTACCACCCAGTGGAAAGACAGCTCACAGCCAGGATTTCTGGGTGCCTCACCAGGATTTGGCCAAGTAAGGCTTGCAAAGACTAACCCTGTACACCCCCATCACACTATGAAGCCGCTTCCCATTCTAATCCTGCTTAGTCCATCCTTGCAGACACCATCATTCTTAAATTTGAAGACAAAACCCAAGGTTTGAATGCTTTTATTTATTTATTTTTTTTATACAGCAATACAAATTATACAGGTTCATTACAGTACAGATTTTGCAGGGGTTTAGAGAGGTACTTTGTGATTTTTTTTGGTTTATTTAAAAGAAAGAGGCAGATCTCGGGAGCACGGTGACATGAACAAAACAATCTCATAGTAGGAAGCAAATCCCTGCCATGGGGAACACTAACCTGGGTGAAACCTACTGGGCAGAAAGGCGGTGGCAGCGTTCCCAGCAGTAACAAACCCAAAACATCAACCCTGGGATACTCGAGAGCTTTACAGAAGAATTTGTGAGCTTATGGGTGAGCAGGTGGTTCCTGTGACAGTGCCGAAAGTCCTTAAAGCCCTTGGATTCACTTTGCTGCAAATGAGGGAAGCTGATGTTAAAATGAACCTGCCATTGAGCCAACAACGTCACCGAACAGCATCAGGGCAGCTGTGGAAAAAGAAACCGAGAGATGCTTTCGTTTTAGTCACCCAACAGCTACAGCGAGATGAGGAACACGATCTCAGACGTAATAACAGCGACTCCGTACGCACACTGCGACACCGCACGTGTAGCCAGAACCCGACCTCCCGTTTCTTGTGCCCATCTAAGCTGGGGTTGAAGTGAGCAGACATCGCAGGCACCAGCAAAGCTCCCCTGCAGCCCCTAATGCACAGGGCAGGTGCGGGTCATAAGCCTATAGCTTTGGTAGCACCTTTGTAATATCAAAATATTGCTATTACTAACGTGCATCAGGCTTGAGTGTCTGCCATGAAGGATGAAATCCTTTCAGCAAGCAGGGTCAAAGATTATCATTACCCCGTTTTGAACACTTCTAATCGCTTCGGTTTGATACCGCTACACTGAGCAGTACCACAAAGAACAGAGTAAACTGCAGATTCCACAGATAAAATGTATGCACCCAATAAAAGATGGCCTTTTGCCACTTCAGATATACGCGATTCCTTAAAATCCTGCAGTGGGATAAGTGGCGTTGAAGAGGAGGGATTCAGCTACCAGATTAGAAATTCCAATCTCAGCTGGAAATCAGATTCCTCTTCAGCCACAGAAACTCCCCTTTCTACAAACACAAGAAAATGCAAGACCAGCATCACCTGCAAAATGCCATCCCGAGAATCCAGTTCAGAGGAGTGCCCTTTAGAATCGGGAAGGTAACTGAGTCTAGGCTAGAACACCCCAGGATACACGACCAGCCCCGTTCCTTCAGAGCCTTCTCTCTCATCTGGGAGCGAAACACAGAAACCATCAGAATGTAAAGCAGAAGCTGATCACAAATGTAAAGATGGTCGCAGTTATCAGCTTGTTGCCCGTGCTCTCGCTGAAAGCCAGCATGAAGAACCGCGGGACGCACTGCCACCAGCTGAGAAGGGACGAGGTCGGTGTAGGGAACCCGTGATCTGTGCCTGATCTACTGCACTGCTTGGAGCAAACTGGCCACACGCAGCCCTCGTCCAACACGCGCTCCGGGTGAAGAGGGGGGTTCCTGGAGAACAGCCACTCCAAAAAGTTCTGCTCAGAGCAGGCGGCGGGGCGAGGGCTGCTCGGCAGGTTGCTACACGCGAGTGCTCTGATCAAGGGGTCACACATGCATTTAAAAATTACTGGTTTTATTATTAAATCTTTCCTACAAAAGGAAGGGGGTGCAATATCACAGGATTTGCTCTAAAATTCTCATGATTTTATCATCTTTTCGGAAGGCAAGTCAGCAGCTAGCACTACCGGTAGCAAATGCTCCTAATATACTGTGTGCTAAAGTCAGGAGTGAAACTATAGAATACGTAAGACAAGGTGAAAAATATCAGCATCATCTCAAACCGCCCCAGGACGGCGAGGCTTGGCCACGCTCACTCTGTCACAGCCAGCTCTGGGACACTAACAGCACTGCAGCAATTCAGTCAGCGTTGGAGAGGCTGTTAGTAGTGCCAGCGCAGCTCAGTAGTAGGTTAACATCTTGTTGCTACTCTAGGAAGGCAAGTGAGCCACCTCTGAGGGCGTGACTCTCTCACCAGCCCATCCTTTGAACAGAAGAGTCCCCCACCTCTTTCTCCAGCCATCAGAGCAGTTCATGACCACGAGCACAAAGAGCCCCCTCGCTTGCTGTTACAGACTCACACGGTCCAGTGAGTTGGCAACACACCAGTGCCAGCACTGGGCTGCTGCCATCAGAGGACTGGGATTAGCTCTCCCAGGATGGCTTCTGTGGGATTAGCTCTCCCAGGATGGCTCCTGGGCTCAGAAGCTCAGTGGGGTTTATTTTTTGGTGGCAGCCAGCGGAGTTTTGCAGCACGTTAGATACGCGCGGCTTACTCCTGCATTGTCCCATAGCTCTTCCCGAGACACGGCACCAGCCTTCCCCTCTGCAACCCAACTGGAGAAACACAACGAAGCGCTTCCTACGGTTGCAAAGCAAATTCGGTTTCAGTTCCAAGAACAGCCTGCTACATTCCTGACTTCAGTTTTGCTAATTTTTTAAGTTCAAGCTTGAAGAAAGCTGTGCGCTGCTGCTAGGAATAACTTGGTGAGAATACAAGTAGCCACAGAGTGAATTATCTGTTTGTTACCACTGCTGGTAACCTTCTTGGTCTAGGCTTTGCCATGCCAGGCTTAGCTTTAAGCTGCAGGTAAAATTAAGCATTACAGATTAAACTGTAACTGCTTTTTGCTGGTGGTATAGAGAGAAAATAAGCTTGCTTCCTCCCACAGAACCTAAACGCCACATCCATATGTTAAATAGAGTTTTGTCAACTGTTGACACAAGGTAGTTGGACATGCTTCTGTCTAGGGAAATGTCACTCCGTTCCATTTTTTTAAGAGGGGGGAGAAAAAGGACTGGAGGAGTCTGACCCTAAGACCAAACCCAGACAATCTGTTACTGTTCACATACAAAAGGACTGCTAAAGGAAAAAAGCTATCGATACTGGGATGGGTTCACTGGGGGAAACCCTCAACCAAACAAGTATTAGCAGATACAGAAGAATAGTTACGAGGACTAAGATGAGCCCTTTTCCATCTCTGCCTCTCACAGACCAGTGTAACTTTCCTCCTTGCAGTGGTAAAATAGTTGCTTCCACCATCAGGGTTGGAAGACGAGCTTGAGCAAGCCTTGTGGCGGCAGCTGAAGGAGACCAGCACACCCAGCTAGCCCTGCTCTGACATTAAACCCGGGTCGTTACTCACGCAGGACACTCGGGTGCCTCAGCCAGTGGCTCCAGAGCAGGACCTGGGTTCTCTGTGCAAGCTGTCACAAGAGCAGCTCCAAAGAGTGGCTGGAAGGAAGAACACTTCCCATCCTTTCACGCTATGGAAAGCGGTAAAACCAGCAGGAAGGTCAGAGCTCACTTGCAGTAAAAACTGCACTTCCAAACCCTGCCTGGCCGCAGCCATGGAACTGCAGTTACACTGAAGCCACAGGACAAAGAACTCGGGCTCGCTTCCACTTCTGGCTTTTGCTTCAAGTGTGTCCTGCACTGTTCAGATCAGATTCCTCCCCTTTATCTTTTCCTCCCCCCCCCCCCCACTTATCTGTATCAGAATGAGTCTGGTGCTGCTTCCCCGTCAAGTTTAAGGAAGCAAATTTCCAAATTAACACCACTTTTGAAAACGGAGGGGGGAGGGGGAAAAAAACCACATGCTATAGCAGACTCAAATAAAGACCAATGTTAAATATTACTTAATGTTTTCTTTTATTTAAAAGATCATTCACAAAATACCATATCCATAAATTTATTTTGTTATGAAGCAGAATGTGTTAAGTGTTTGGAATTTTCCTTTTTTTTTTTTTTCCTTTTTTTTTTTTCCTTTTTTGTTTTTACATTTAAAAGTCAACTGTCTTGACTAGAAGTGAGGTTTTCTTTTATATGGGAATTTGTTCTTAAAATCTTTTTCCACATTGAAGATGTAAATAGGTCAATTATTGGTTTGGAATACAACCACACAAATGCATGTCTGTCTTAAATTAAGTATTAGTGTTAGACAAATGGTTCTTATCTCCGAAGCAGATTAAGTGACAGGCAGCAGAAGGAAGGAAAGAGTAGTTCTGTAAATTGCTGGGACTCTGACATTAAAGGGAACTTTGAGGAGGAAATTCATCACTAAGAGGCGCTGGCAGTGAGGCAGCCACACTGCCAAACTCCTTGCGAGCACTCTGGTGTGCCGGCTGCTGGACCTGACAGGGGTCAGCACGAGCAGCAGGGGCTCAAGCTTCTCTCATGCACTGGAGAAACTCTCCTCACTAGCCACACCTCAGTGTTGCAGATCCAGCTTTTTGGTTTTTAAACATGATCTCTCTCCTTTTGCTCCAGCCTCCCCTCCCTTCTCCCCCATAACACTGGCAGGAAATGTTTCAAGTGAAGAGAGATGCAGCAATTAGAGATGCTTTTTACCCAAACTTCTACGTGAAGAGAATCTATAGCAGGACAATTTCTAATCTGCCCATTTTCAAGGTATTCTGAAAGCAGAGGTCTTAATACACCACCGGGCAAAGAACTAGAGGGGATAATGGTGATTACGTACTGCATGGCAAAGTATACACTCCTTCAACAAAAATAAAAAAGTCCATTTTATTTGTAGAAACTTTGTTTAAAAATTTACCAAACATGTAAAACCCAAAAAAGTAAGCAGAAAGAGCCAGTGAGCAGGTGTGCTCAAGCAGGCAGAGTTTTGCAGAACTAACCTTGAGCTCCGAGCTGTAGTATCATACCATTTTGAAATCGAGAGGCAGCCACCAGCAAGTCTGCTGGCAGATGCTTGATCCACACTGATTCCACCACCTATTCACCAGGCTTCCCATCAGTCAATTTTATTTGCACCTATTAAATTGCTATTTCCTGTTAACCTGGGTGAAAGGGAAGCCGACCCGTTTAGTTTTATCAGGGGCTCTGCTGCGTACAGCAACTCTATCACCAATTGTCACAAATGGTATTTCACTACCTGGTTAGAACTGTAAATTTCTCCGTTCAACTCATCTGGACTCTCCAGTTTTCCTCTTCAGAGCCACAGCAATACAGAACAAGACATGCAGGTCAGAAGAGGAGCACTGAGGAAGTAAAACGAAACAATACAGGGAAATAACTAAGTCTACCCTGTGCTTCTAAAGTAAAACAAACCCAGAAAGGAAGAAGTGAAGCAGCACCTGTGTCCAGAGACCTCCACACTCGTGGAAGCAGCTACACTGCCTCATCTACTGGCAAGTGTGCTGCTTGGAAGGAAACAGAAGAGGGAAACTCAGCACAAAGCAGGCACTAGATACAGCAAAGCCAAGAACGTACTAAAAACCACTTGTTAACAGCTGACATGCATTCACAAGCTCTGTATTTTCGGTTTCAAAGAGGACAAATACCAGATGGCAGGAATGGTAAACTGCAGGGTTGACATTCCAGCAGAGCTAGTCACTCTGTACTGTCTTGCTTTCTCTCCCGCCTCCCCATTCCCTCTCAACCCCAAACTCAGTCGTGCTCTTTTACTACTTCCTCTCGGGGCTTGGCTCCACCGAAGATAGCAGAGTTTGGGTTGGCTACTTGATTGAGGGGAGTAGCAACTGTTCGAGGTTTGAGCTGAAGTCGGGGTCGCTGTGCTCTTTCCTCTGAAAGAAAAATCATTCCGGTTTTAAGATCCATCCATCAAGGGTAGAAGCTTTAACGTGACAATGAAAGCAAGAGTCTCCTTTGTGAAGGAAGGCTGAATCACAGAAGATATAAAGAGTTTACCTTCTGTTGGCTCTCTGAAGTCCATGGAAGATCCACGAAGGGGAGGCCCATCTCTGAAGCGACCAGTGCCACCACTTCCCATTGAGGCACCCGGTGGTCGCCGGTCTCCAGGGCGGGTTCCTCTACCCCGGCCTCCCAAGAAGTCATCATCTTTGAATCCTGAAGACAGAAGACAGTGAATTTAAAGAGCACGTTTTGTGATGCCTTTAATCTAGATTTTTATCTGGATGACTGGAAAGCCTTGCAAGTCACTGCTGTCAGTCCAAGATGATGTACTGAGAGCCTCTGTCTGTAGGCAGATTTCAGATCTCTAGCAGAGTCCTACAGATTCCACTGGAAACCAAGTAGACTATGCCAAGTTCAGAAACTGCTTTATCCTCCTAGAGGCCTATTGGAGTCTTGGAGAGTGGCTCATCAAGTGATCTTAAAATGAGCCTCAACTGCGACTTCAGCCTGTCAGCAACATTAGCCAAATTCGGGGACAACCCCAGCAGTACCCGGGGTACTTCTGTAGCCAGCTGATCACACTGGCTGCAGCCTGCGCATGAAGTCTGCAAGAGCAGAGCAAACGGGAAGGTAACTACCGAGCAGGCAACTACACAGTCCTTCTAAAACAGAGCCTTTGAAAAACACAGCAAAACCCCAAGGCTTTTTAGGTGCACTATAAAGTGACCAGGAATTTACTTGACTAGAGTTGGGGGGGGGTGGGTGGGGGAGATTCAGACCTTAAAGATGAAACCAACTGCAGTACTTCAGTTTACATATTAAAGGAATCAAGCACTGCCTGTCAGTGACCAGAGCTCCAGTCTGCACCAGTGACTATCCTACAGCGTCTCTCCAAGCCCCCAGTTTCTGCATTCAACGGGAGGAGGATACATCAAGCTAACAGCAAGCCTAAGGGGAAGATACTCAGTTTTTCAGAAGCTGCCTGGAAGAGAAAGTTGGTTTGTTCCCATCTGAGATTTTCCTTCCCACTTCAGTAGGTGGCAGGGTTGCAGAACTGTCCCTTACTTCAGTGCCAAACAACCATCGTTAAAGATTTGATCCAGAGCAAGGCTGTGCATCCTGAGAAGAAAAGCTCCTGCAGCAACTGAGACTTAAATGCTGAATTTTTGGCTCGCAAATCACTCATCCAGCATATCTAACAAGCTGAAAGACATCCACACTTGCAGAAGCTGCCAAAGAAGGCACAAAGCTGTGACACCAGGATGCTCAGCTACGAAGCAGGTTAAGCGCAGCGCTGTAGCAAGCTTCCTCTCTCCAGCACCACGCCAGTGGCGAGGGTACAGTGTTACCACTCCTTCCCCTTTGTCCATTCCACTCACGCAGAGACCAGACATTGCAAAGTTGCACTTGCCAACATCTCCCCATCAGAAAATGGACCAAACCCTTCATTTTCAGAGGACAAAAGGAATTGTGTTAATGTCAATAGCTAGAAACTGACTGCAAGTCAAGTGCACACCCAGTGGCTCCATCACTACCTTCCACTCGGCAAGCTCAGTCATTTGCCGCAACTTGCACCGATGTAAAAGGTGTAAAAGTTGAGGAACATTTTGCATTTGAAAGGGCTTTGGAACACTAACAATTCTTTGGAGAAGTCAGTTGCTTCAGGGATACATATATAATGATGTCACATCTCTGTAGGAAGGTGAAAACCTCTGGCTCTGAAAGAACAGAACATCAGCTTTTCCACGCGAGCTGTCTGTTTCTGCTACTATTCAGAAATGTCCCTGGCCACGTGTTTGAGAAATGCTTAAAACCTTGACACAACAGGCTGCTTTTGAGCAAATATTCTGTCTTTTAGGATTGTTTCATAAAATTTACAAGCAGGACTCTTTTCTCTGTTATAAGGCAATGGAAGATTCCCCCTGAAAGTATCCCACTGCAGCTGTAGGATGTCCGCAATTGGCACACAATAGATTCAATCAAAACAGTAACGGGGACAACTACAGCTGACAGGAAAACGAGAACATTTCTGTGCCTTTTAGGCTGCCTATCTGTATAAGTGTTAATACTGATACCAGAACTGAAGTCATCTCTGGAATCCCATCCACCTCCTCTGGATTCTCGGGAACCTCCTCCCATTCCTAGGAAAAAAGCCACAATTGTGTTCAGGTCTGAAGCTGTGGGAAAGACTGATCAAGGGGATGGATACCAACCCAAAGTTTCAGTCCTTCCATATCCAAAGTCATGCTGCTGGAAGATCTTTTTGTTTCGTTACTACCAAGTTCCATTGCACAGAAACAAAAGGTCAGTTTAAAGTTAAAGAAGAATAAATTGTCAGTAAAGTTTCTCTAGTAGACATTCGATGGAAACCTTTGGTGAGTCTAGTTCAATTAAGCACCAACTGCAGCAAAGCCTGGCTTTTTTACACTGGGACAGGAGACAGAAAGTCCAAAATTAATATCTATTTGTGCTTACTCACTTTTCTTACATCATAATAAAATAGTAGCAGACCAGACTGTTGGGCTTATGATTGTCCTCTGCAAGACGCTGTACGTTACTAGGGGTATTGGTCTCACTTCCTGGGCTGGGAGAGACAACGTACTCAGCTTTTGGACGCAACGCGCAGCTGTATTCCAGCCATTTCAGAAGCGGCAGCAGCTACGTTAGACCTGTGTATGCACACACAATTTCTCCTTCCTAGGTAATCCCAGGGTTTACTCGCGTGCCTTGTCTTAGCATTAGTTAGCACCAGAAGTCATAACCACGGCAGTTATATCTAAGAAGCTACTTCGAAAAATGGAATTCACCTCTGTCATCAGGCCCGCAACCTTTTCTGAAGCCAAAGCCACCTTTATCCTGTTTTCTGCCTTCTGCTATGTCCACTCGGAGTGATCGGTCACCCAAAAGCTGTTAAATAAAGGGGAGAATTTCTTCAGAATGTACCTACGGGCTGCCAAGGAGTTTGAGACTTGTGCTTATCTTTTTCTTTCACAAATTAACTGTGAGTATACTTACTGCACCATCATACGTAAGAGCTTCCTTGAGCGACTCCACCTCATCGAACTCTACGTAACAAAACCCTGTAAGAAGAACCTCACAGTTTAATACCAGCACTTTCAAAAGCCTTTACAAGAAGCTACTCTTGCTGCACATCTGCTAATAGTCTCCCTTCTAACACAAGCTACAACAGGTTCAGTGCAAGATACACCCGATTCAGGAAGCCGGTGTCATTAACGATGGATGCATTTACCTGGGCCTATTAATGATGGGGGCAAATCCTGAAATACAGCTCCATGGGGGGACCACACAAATGCCAGGAGCCTGATCAATTCCCTTTACCACAGGGTTGTCATTACAAATTACATTTCATCTATGCCTTTAGACAGTTATTTAGCCGAATATTGATTGACATTTGGTTACTAGCAGTTTTAAATAAGAAGCTGAAGTACCTGCTTGGCCAACAGTTTGATTTTGTGTCATTGCATCATTTATTAAGCTTACTCCTTTTCTAAGGCCCTCTGTTATCTGACAAGGGTTTTCCCCCTGAAAGGAGGCATATTTGCAAGTTACCTTCCACTGGCTGATTCAAATAGAATTGGATTTGCATCCTCTAAAACAACTGTTTGAATGGCTTATCTACTCGATTTTTCTCCCTGTCTACTAAAAAAACCAAGAACAACAAAAAAGACAGAGCTGAAGCAAAGAGAGTCTTCTGAACTAGAGAAAGACTGCAGAAGTACTCAGCACTGAAGGTCATGGATCTTAAGTGGGACCGACACTTCAGCTTCATTAGAATTCATACAAGGCAAACAAGGTTTGAGAAAGTCCTTTTATGGCAGGGCAAATACTGACTCGTGTCACTCAGGGTAGTCTGTATCTTAAGATGATGGAAGTAACAGTGAACCTCATTCAAACTAAATGTTTACTTGTTAGTGAATGAGAAACCTGCATAAGTCAACATAAAGAACACAGATCAACAAGCTAACTGTGCTTCAGAGCAGACTGAAATGCCCCATTGAAGTGACTTTAGAAGGACCTCATTTTCTCCTACCAATTAGGCATCTACAACTAAACCAACTCTGAACACTCACCTTTAAATTTGTCTGTTTCCTTGTCTCTGACTAGTCGTACACTCCTTACGCTGAGATCCTTGAAGATGGCATCTATGTCTCCTTGAACAGTGTTGAAGGGTAGATTTCCCACATATGCTGTGAAAGGGGGCTCTGTTGGCAGCTCTTTCTGTTTGCGGGAACCAAGGCCACCACCACGAGACCTGTTGAAAGCAAGCACAGTGTCTCTGGAACGTGACCCCCAACACAACCGGCAACGTAGTACATAGCTCTGCTCAGGTGCTGTTTGACTTGTGGAAGTGGATTTTTCCACAACTTTGGCTAGCTTTTCTGTCCCTGCGCCTGTATCTGCCACCTCCACTACTGGCCAACTCCTTTCTAGTATCACCTGATACCTCCAGCAGGCGGAATGAACAGTTAAACACATTACAGGTGAATTTGGTGACGAAATGATGAATGCATTTTCTCATCCCAGAATCCATTAAGAAAAGCAATGTAAGGTTCTCTCTACTGTCCCCTACTCAAAACCCCATTATTTCTTAAAAATCACATCTTAGACCAGATTTAAAGATTAATTTAGAGCAGCAAAGAAATACTTGCGTGGCACAGGCTTGTCAGCTTACCTTGAAATTAAGCTGGATCCAATGCTTTTAACTAAATAGTATATTATCAACATCCATTTTGACTCCAGCAGCACTTCAGCTAACAGAAATGTCTTCCCTGAGCTCTGAAGTTATTGCCAGAACTGTCAGGTATCTGGACTGGAATGTTTTGAATTGAACACGTAATAAAATTACAGATGAGGTAAACTAGGTTGTCTTTTCCTATCTTTTCCCTCAGCCTCACTTAAGGCTTTTGGCATTGGTTGCTGAAAACCTGGACTGTACCAGCTAAATTGTTCACTGTATCAGTGTAGCCCATCTGTGTGTTAGTATTTCCCCTAGAGCCCAACCTTCTAAAGCTAACTGCCATCTCCTTTACAGGCAGAAGACCTGTACCGGGGGCACAAGGCAACCTGAAGGGATAGCTCCTGGACTTCTAGACTATGGGATGTCCCTGTCACTGGTTCCAACACCATTTGCCTGACCTAAGCAATCTTTGCCATTTCCCCCTGAGTTGTCCACCTACTATGCCCACGTTCTCTTCAGCCCCTTACTGTTACCGGGCTTTGGCCACATCCGCTCCTTTTCCCAGGGGCTCACTGCACATTTAAAAGCGCAGTGGAACACACCCTGTACCAAGCCAGGATTTGCTAGTGACACGGACTAATTACATTTCTGCAGACTTCTACCTAAAATACAGATGGTCGAATAATTTTATTACTTTTTTATGCTGGCCGGTTGCATGCAGACAGAAAATCCACTGGGCGAGCAATATACTTGTCTGCCTTTTTTTTTCTTTTCATTCCAGAATAAATATTTTATTACTTATGAATCAGATAATGCAGAAATCTTGAATAAGATTCCTTAACTCTTCCTAGGTAATCCTGTCATTCATGCCTTTTTATGGTAGCAGGCTCTGTGCAGGAGTTATTTGTCACCAATGTTATCAGCATGCTGGTAAATGTACTTGAATCACAACCTACATATCTTTAATTAGCGTCCACCCAGGTTCACATTTCAGCATTTTTGACAATATTCCTCATATGCCTTTGTCTCATTAACAAGTCAGAGTCAAAAACATCCTGCAGAACCAAAGCTGTTCTAGTTGGGTGCTGTGTATGTATAAAGCAAATTAACTTTAGTCACAAGACTTAAGTTTTAAGGAAGGACTCCAAGGAAGCCGAATTGCTCTTCTGAAGAATTCTGTAACGTGTAGAATCAGTTCCATGTCTTTGTCCTTAATTCTCATCTATGGCTTTACAAACAGCTATTAAAAGACCATAGTTTAATTTGCAGCCAAAAAGATCTTGAATTTTATATTCTGTAGGAACATCTACATTGCTTCAGCTGAGTTTAAAAGGAGCATTCTCTCCTTCTACACATTCTTACCATGCTCCTCGGACTGACAGTCGCCTGTAATCTGCTTCACCAAAGATCTCACCCTAAAGTTGAATTCTCAGCCAGATCAACAAGGTGATCTGGACAGCTGCAAAGAGCATTTATGCCAACAGAGGAAGGAGAATGAAAGCAAGGGCTGGAACTACAGCTTTCAACAGCAACCTCCACTCAGATCAATTTGTGCTGCTGCTGAAACCACACCCTCAAGTTAGCAATCCCCAAAAGAATTTTTTTGCTCCAGACAAACCTTGTTTCTACCATAGAAACTCAGAACTTCATGGGGTGTGTGTGTGTGTGGAAATCCATGCTGTGTTGTGCAACTGCTACTGATATTAAATCAGAAAATGAAGAGGGTTTTTTTTTCTGAAATCTATCCATTAAGGCCTCAGGTATCAAATATGTTACTATGTATTTGGTATTTTAGTCTCCGTTTGAAGAACAGGAATAATCAGTAACCAGGCTCTAATTCCTACCGAATTCAGGTATTAGTAATACAAAAAGAAACTGTTTCTACACTTGCCTACATTTTTTTCTAATACTGAAACAGTGGGGAAGAAAAAAAACTAAACCCAAAACAGCACCCCCCCCAAACAAAACCAAACCAAAACCAACCAACCAAAAAAAACCACCTGACTTCAGTAACCAAACATGGAGATTGAAAGATGATGTTCTCGTTCGTAACAAAATAGGACATCAGTCAATTATAATTGCAAACATATCTGAACTAAGTGAACTGAGTCACACCAAAGTGTTAAATAAATATCTGCATTCCCACTTAAGTGACTTTTGCTCAGACACAATTAGGTAATTATTGTGTCATCTTAAGGTGGGAATCTGAAAGACAACCATTAGATTTCCCCCCTGTCCAGAAAATCAAAGCAGCAAGCTGAAGAGGAAACCTCGCTTCTAGCAAATGCAGACACAAACATCCCTACACAATTAGACTTAATTTTTTGGTGGACTGGGTTAATGCCACTGTAAGGCCATACTGGGCTGAAAGAACTAAATGATCATTTTGAAGCTATTCTTTTAGCAAGTTTAGTTCTTCTCTCCAGAAAATAAGATCTGACAAAAGTTCAAAACAAAGAATATTTGGAAAGCTAGTACTTGAGTTTAATAGCCTTTCACTAAGGATCTAAACAATAGCTCAGTATTTCTCTTTTTGCACAGCACAGAGACAACAGCTTGACTGGATTCCAACGTTAGTGCTTCACCAGAGGCAGCACAGGCCTCAGCAGGATGCAAGTTCTGTCTAAATTCTCCAAGCCCACAGCTTTAGATACGTACCATATTAATTCAAGCCATCCAGTACAGTATTAGATGTCTTCACCTAAAAGCTTACCCAAGGCTAAAAACTAAGGGATGTTCATTAGCACTCCATGGGTAAGACAGAGGATCCAAAAATAAAGACTGGGTCTCCATTTTCACTTGCACAGCACTCCAGCAGATGAATCCCACCCTTTGAGTGAGGTGCCCAGCATTAAGCCCAGCCCAAAGCTTAAAGCCATGCCTAAATAAACAGCCTACCAGCAAGCCAGGAGTGATAAATACTCCATTTCCTTCAACTCTGAGAAGCTCTACAGATGTTTAGAGTTCCAGCTAGGTGTCAGTATGCTTAATTACAGGTTTTGTGTTAAATTTTGGACTCTGAAACACTGACCAAAAAGCTTTTATAGCAAGCCTTTTGTTATTAGCGTCAGCAACATGTTCTCATCTGGAGTAAAGAGACTGTTCTGTACCATAGTATTATACTCCAGCTCTTCATCAGCGCTCTACCAGACATCTCAGGTGTAGCAAAATCCTGTCTCATCACACCACAGTCACGTTCTGTCGCTCTTCCCCCATCACTTGGGAAAGCATGGCAGAAGCAGATATCTTGCAGACGTTAGAACTTGGGCACTATTGCTTTCTATCGGTCACACTTAAATCCTGTGCTCACTGTCTAGAGACCAAAGGTTACACAGGCTTCAATTTCCACAAAAACTATTAGATCTTAACTGACTTGACACTATTCTTAGAGTCCTAGAGCACCTAAAAATGAGTGGGAGTCACTTTAGGTTAACATGGGATTCTTTAATCAGAACCTTCAAGAAGAGGAGTCATGTTTTCATTAGACTACACATATTACAGGGCATTGTCCAAAGCACACAGAGCTGTTAAAGTCTGAAATGGTGAATTAGTTATTAGTAACTTACTAATAATGATAAATTAGATGCAAGTACAAGTTGCACTCTAATATTAGTAGCATTTGAGGCTTAAAGCTACAGCTAATTCAGTATAAGTACATTTCCTCATCTGCAACGGCATCTACTAATCAGCAGGATGCCTTTAGTTCACCAAAACAAGTATCCTCGACTTGCCTCGGAGCAAGTTTAAGTACCGAAATCTGAATATGAAAGTAACATTTTAACTTTAATTTTATTACTTCACAGAATGTGGCTGCATCAACTAGGACAGGCTGCACAGCAACATCTGAATTTCTCATGAGTGTCAAGTGCCACTCTAGGCTGTTATCAAGGTTAGTTCTTACAGAATAAAACCCCAAACTAAACAAACAAACACACACAACCCAGAATTGTAAGTGGCTGCATCATCTGTTTGCTTTGACGTCTCTTCTTTAGAAACAAAAGGCATCTATGCAAAAATAAGTGTCAGGGTGCTTCCAAAGACGGGAAAACTTACTCCTGTCATAACCTCAGCAGTAGCTACTCCCTGCTGCCTAAGCACTCTAAAATAAAAGGGATATATTCCTTCAAGAACAGGAAAGGACGAGAGCACTGTTGATCAGGAAACATATCCTCGAAGATTAGATTTACGCCTATTTTAAGTGCACGCAAAAACTTACATGGAACCAACCTTCCAAAAAGTCAATTGCTCGCTACATCTTCCTAACCCGATTTAAGACCAACTTCCTAACTGCTGGTTATTGTTTTTGTAGCTCCTCCCCTACACGCACTCTCCAGCAAAAAACAAGGGATGAGACGAGCCCTTTTCCCACGGAGCATAGAACTGGAGTCGGCACCAGGACTCTGGATAACGCAGGACGGCGGCTCACAGCCCTCCGCGACCGGAGGCACCACAAAGCCCTCCCCTTTCCTCCCCGCTGCAGGCATCACCACGCTGCCCGCTCTCGGGGCCGCCGCAGCCGCTCCCCCCTCCGCCGGGCATCTCGCCGTGCTGAGCTCGTCCCGCCAGAAGAGGGGCCTCTCGCCCCCCTACAGGCCTTCACGGGAAGCTCCCTCCTCCCATCTCCCGGTCTGTCCC
>JAAGNO010024391.1:9435-19840 GCA_033439905.1 Ceryle rudis
TTTGTGAATATTTGTTGCATGAGCACACAAAGAATATACCATCCTAGGGTTGACAGGTGCTAAAGATCTTTTGGGCAGGTATTTGTGGAGGTATGGATTCATTAGCAGAAATTCAGAATACATATTTTATTTTTTGTTTAGATTTTTAAATGGAAGTATGAGATTTTATAATAGAGAAGCTGTGGAAGGAACGCTTTTCACAATGTCATGATTGAAAATCAGGGAACACCTAAAAGTAACCTTGTGAAGCAGTGATATTGAATAGCAAGTAAGCATAGTAACAATGAATGGAAATTGTATGGGCCTCAGTGGAAAACTGAACCATTTCTTTGTATTTCTTTATCATTTTTATCTTCTGGATTTTGCACTGAACCAAATGCTGTTCTGAGTTCCTAAAAGGTTCTCTGGGATAGTTACATAAGTTTAAACCTTGAATCTCTTATATATAGGTAGCTAAATGAAACTTTGACAGCTATTCATATAGAAACATGTATTCCCTTCTGTAAACATTGAGGGGGGATGGAAAAGGTGTGAATTACACTAATACAATATTAGTAGAAGGTCACAGACTCAGAATATTCCTTGACTGTATTGCAGATAAAATGTACTGCTTGTTTTGAAGCAATATCCCCTGAATACTGTAATTGTAATCCTGTTGCCATAATAAATATTGTACAGAACCACTATTAGATCAGATTAAAGGTTTCATAATCTCATCTTAGCGTATGATTTTCCTAAGAAGATGTGATGCTGACTGGCGGCCGGCTCTGAAATGAGTCCCTTAGCACTAAGAAATCACACTTTGTAGAACTGAGCATGATACTTGAGTCAGGACAAAATAAAAGGTTCTACTTCTAAGCATTTAACTTATCCTGGCAGTCCAATGCTGTCTCTCTTGATTATCACCAAAAAAACCCAAACCCACAAGGAAGACTGCGTAAGATTAATAAATCCAGCAACGAAAAAGTTCTCCAAAACAACTTCCAACTTCCTGAGCGAGTCAATTATTGTGTTTCTGACAATTTACACGTTCTGGTGAGATTCTGTTGGTTTTGCTTAACTTTTAGAACTCCTATGAAGTAACCATTAAACATTTATTTTGAAAGAATAAACAGCTGGGTAGCAGTATAATACACACAGTGCAAATCTGAAATGAATGGCCTTAGAACAAAGTGCATCCATCAAAGGGAAAGAATACTGTGTCTACACCGAGCTGGATTGAAAAAAGGCAAATGGCTGAAAAATAAATAGTGAACACCTGGGCTGAATAAATTAACCAGCTGGTTGGCAATTTTTCATTTGACCTATCTGAAGGGGCTGCTGGTACAAGGCATTAATAAGACACATTCATTTTAAGATATTCCTTTGTTAGTACCATTAATTGATGAATGGTGGAAGATAATATTCTAAATTTACACGATAATTCGTCTGCGGCTGTATTATTTTTTTTCAGAAGTAGGAGAAGAATTGGCTGTACAGAAGTTCAATTGGAGTCATTTTTATAGACAGTTCTTACATTATTCAGGGATAGCTGTTCCTATAGGAAGCGTGTCATGAGTTTAGATTATATACAGGTTTTAGGCTTTCGTTACAAAATGCGTAGAGCTGCAAATGGTGTAGATTTATGTTTTCACTAATGGGAATTGAATAGAGATTTAGAACATGTAAATATAACATTTCTGTTATACTGCTTTTGAGAGTGCTGTAGAAAAAGATGCTATGTACTCTGAATCCAAATTTTATTTTGACTTAAGTAATAATCAAGTGGGGTTAAAATGAGATGGAACGGTGCATTGAGCTTGGGAGAAGGCAGAAAGAAATCTTGCCTGTGTATTTTTCTTACTTCTTTCTTTACTTTACTGACTGCATTAGTGGCAATAGCTTTTGCAGTTTTCACAACCACTGTGTTCCAAAGTCCTTAAGAAGCCCCAAAATCCAAACAGAACCCCCACATTTGATTTTTCTATTTGTATTTTTAGTAGCGATTGCTTTTTAAAAGAAAAAATGACCAAGTACATATTTTTCTTTGATACTTTATAGTTATTTAATGCTTGCAATATGAAGGAAAAAACCCCCATAGTTAATGTACAGAAGCAGACTTCTTTCATTAGTGCTTCCTTAGAGCAGTTCCCCTATTTCCCAGGACAATATTTTACCCTGTTCATGAGTAAGTGCTTCCTGGTTGGCTGTGCACAAGCTGAGAGCCTGATTCCAAACTCTGATTTTTGTAAGCCAATCTGAGTTCATAAGCAAGGAGCAACTTTTAAAGGATACAGGGATTTTGTTCACCCTTTTACCAGAAATCCTGTCCCTGCTTCCATCTGTGAGGATATAGATGTGTGAGGGAGCATTTTTATATCTATACTGAGTAATTCCTTGCTCTTCACTGAATTTTAACTATGCTGCTAGTTACTGAAATTTTGTACTGTACGTTTACAGGTCACCTTTAAAATCATAGTTCATTAGTTTTCAGCCATGATTAAATTGTTTATTCGGTGCATTAATGGCTTGTGGTACAAAGATTAAAAGATAGTGTGAAATTATTGCTGAACTCCTTTCACTTCGAACGACATCGAGTTGATTCATCTCAGCTGGTAGTAGAAACTAACATTCTAAACTCAAAAGTAGTTTCTGAGGTAGATAGCATTGAAGTTCAAGATAAAAAAGAGTAGAGGAGATTAAAAGCAAAGGTGTGCTTTATAGGAGGAATTTTAAGGAATTATGTCGTGAAAAAGAAATGGATTATACAGAGTAAATGTTGGGTGGTAATGTCCCTCTTTTTGACTGTCTGCCTTCATCTACTGTGCACAAATTTGTACCACTTGCATAAAAATAATAGTGCTACATGAGGGAACTTTATTCTGTGTGACTGTTACTTAACCAACTAATTAGAATGCAAGGTCAAGAGTTGAAAAAGTAATCTGAAAGTTTTACGTAAAGTTCAGGTCGGAATTCCACGCTTCTCTTGTGGACTTGCAGTGATGACAGGTGCAAAGTAGTCTCAGCCTTATAAAGCACGTCTGTTTTCTTCAGTGAGTTTGGTTTTTAAAACATCTGAGCTTAATGACTTCAATGCATTTTTTGCATTTCAATTTCAAAGGGTTTTCTTAATCCACAGGAAAAAGGTAATCAAATTGCCTTGCTGTTTCTTTTTTCAAGTGTTGTATCTCTTCTGTTTATGTAGCTGTGTATTTGTGTTTCACCGTGAGAGTTTTGACTTTCAGTTTAAGTTCATTCCATCTTTTCAGCCTTTGTGAAATAAGAATGCAGGTTTTATTTAATTTTTTTTCTCCTCGATAAAAATACTTCTCTTGAATTACAGCTTTGCAGTCAAAGAACCAGAATTCTTTAGTTCCTGATACACCTGATTTGGCCAGGATGAAGAAATTCAAATGCTTTTCATAGAGGTTTCCATTCTGGCACTGACTCAAAACTTTAAACAAGTTATTAAAACTCTTTTAAAGACTTTGTCTCTCTCTTCATCCCCTTGTGTTTTTAATCAGTCAGGATTCAGCTGAAGATGTCGAAGAAGCTGGTGCATTGCCAAAGCTGCCCATCTTTGGAGCCTCTGGTGCTGAGGGGCTTGCTCAGGCATCGGAAAAAGAGAGTCCACCAGCGGAGAGCGTCTTGGCAGAGGCGGAGAGCCAGGAACCAGAAAAGGCTACGGGCAGCGAGCCAGCAAGTGCAGTGGAAGGGAATGATCCAGAAATAACTTCTGAGAAGGAAAGTTCTCATAGTTCGGCTTTGGGCGAGTCCACTCTGGAACTGGGAAAAGCTGAAGCTGCACCCTCAGAAATTTCTGCCCAAGAACCAAAGAAAATTACGTATTCCCAAATTGTTAGAGAAGGCAGAAGGTTTAATATTGATTTAGTTTCCAAGGTAGGAACTTGAATGACTCTTTTCATAAAAGTTTATTTGCTTAAAATGCTGACATTTAAAAGAAACCTTCAGTATTGAAGAGGACTGACACAGTGCCTTTGAAAAGGAAAAAAGACACTCTTGAGAAATAAGCAAGAATTAGAACCCTTAAAACAAACAAGGGCTGTTTCACATGTGCTCTCTACTGCTTGTTTATAAGCAGAGACCATAAAAGGTAGCTCAGAAACACGTCCACAGAATTTCCTGAATTGTAGAGCTGAAGTAATTTTTAATAGTACCATTAAAAAATGTACCATTTTTATGTACCAAAATACTACCATTAAACCCCACTCTTTTTTAATAGTACCATTAAAAAAAATGAATGTGTTTTAATCAAGAAAAATCAACCTATATGCAGAACATTGATGTTTTTAAAATGAAAAATAGTTTTCCTCTTGGAGTGCTTCCTGGGTTGTAGATTTTTCCTGGGAAACTCTCATTGTCTCTCTAAACTTGGACTAAAGCACTGATCTGTAATAATTTCTATTGGAAATTAAAAATAATTACAGTTAATCCATAACATACAAGCAGACTAAAATTAGTTATTAATACGTTGCATTACTAGTAGTGTGCATTTTACTTAGAGGAAAAGCCATGTCTGATATACTGGTCATAGTGTTTAAACTCTAAAATCTGCCTTTTACTTACTTCAGAGCATGTGGCTATGTCCCTGTAAATTCAGGTTAAGTAGAAATTTTGTCATTAATGGTTGGACTCGATGATCTTAAAGGTCTTTTCCAACCTACATGATTCTATGGAAACACCTTACAAATGAATACTCTTGGTATCACTGTTTTCTTTTGGTGTAAGCTCTTTCTTTTTACTCACTGTTTTCCTTTTTTTTTTTTCTTTCTTCTTCACTGTACAGTTGCTTTACTCTCGAGGTCTGTTAATTGACCTTCTGATTAAGTCCAACGTTAGCAGATACGCAGAGTTTAAAAACGCGACCCGAATTCTTGCCTTTCGAGAAGGAAAAGTAGAACAGGTATTGTAAAATAATGAATTGTTTGTGTTTGATGTCATCTTTTTAAAGTCAAGAAACTTGAAAATGGTTTCTTGAGGGTTTGGGTTTGTTTTTTTTTACAATAAGCAAGTATTTTTTCCTTAAGACTGATTTTTATTTCACTTCTGGAATGAAAAGGTTTTGTATGTGTTATTTATAAATGCTTAAAAAAAAAGTGCTAAATTAAGAATGTGCTGTCCACTAAATTATTGATTATTTCCATAAATCTTTGCCTCGTGTCAAATATGTAGACCATGTTTGACTTGGCAGTTAATTCTTAAAAGATTCACAGGTTTTAGGTTTTCAGATTCATAGTTTAGATTTGATTTGTGTCTTTGCTACTTAAAAGAGAGGTCATTGCTGTGATAATGGCAACAGGAGATTTTGGCAGTTAGTTAATACAAACTGTTTTGATTAACCCTGCAGACAGAGATCCGACTGAAATTCAAGGGAAATAAAAAGGGAAGAGGCTGGCAAATATGTAAATATCTTCTTATTGTGGAAAATTGGTAACTTCTATTATAGCTATATTAGAAAACAATGGAAAGAAATGTGTAAGGAAATAACTGTAATAGAAAATAATATTTTAAATTATTTTCTAGATAATCAGACTATAGTGTTTCTTGTTGCTTTTCACATCCAGACTGTGGAGAGTACGTGAAATCATTAAAAACTATTTTCCAGGTACCTTGTTCTAGAGCAGATGTCTTCAACAGCAGACAGCTCGCTATGGTGGAAAAGAGAATGCTAATGAAATTTTTGACATTTTGTTTGGACTATGAACAACACCCTGATGAATACCAAGGTAGTGTTTTTTTGAACAGTGTACACTCTCAGTTCTTATGAGTTCCTTCAGTTATGCACTATTTTGATAGCTCTCCTGTGTTTTCACACAATTTATTTTTATGGATTCATTTTCAAAGTATGCTCTGACCTTTTTGTGACCTTTTCACTTCAATGGTACATTCTTCTACTTAAGCACTTGCTCTTCCAGTTCCCACATCATTTATTATTTACATTTTTTCTTTAACAGCAAAATTATAAATTACAGCAAGGTTGCAAAATGTTTCTTCTTTGTTTTGGGGTTTTTTTGTTTGTTTGTTTGGGGTTTTTTTTACCATTTTTAGGTATTTCCTCCCCCCCCCTTCCAGGGCTTTTTTAGTACGCTGTGATGTACCTGGTTTTCTTCCTGCTTTTTTTTGGATAATATGTAAATCTTCAAAATATGTTGCCACAAAAATTAAAGATGGAGAAAATGGATTTTTTTTCACTTTGAAAGTATATGTAACTTAATGCCTTTTAGTTGTGGAGGGCAAGTTCAAAGTACCTTTATCAGCTGTTGGCTTATTTAGACATGAGAATATCTGAATAGATTGAGCCGTAATGTGCAAAGAATAATGAGCATCAGGTCAAAGAGGAAAATTGGCTAACAGAAGGAAGGGGCTTTGGGTTTATGCACCTCAGGGTACAAAGAATGAAGTGATGTTCTTAGTTCTTGGAGTCTAAAAGTAAACTGAGGCAAAAAAAAAAGAAGAAATTGCCATCAAAAAGAAATAATGAGGAAAGAGGAATAGTTAAACTATTGACATCAGTTTCAGACTGAAGCATGTAAGTGCTCCTGTAGCTTGACAGTAGCTTGGCTAGGCTTTTGAAAGAATCTAGTATTAAAAAGAAACAATTATTAAGATACTTGTTTGATTACTTGAACAGGACCCTTTGGTGAGATACAAACATTAGAGAGAATGATTTTAAACCTAGGCAAGAGAGAATTGGTCGCTATCGAGAATGATCTGGTGAGATTAGGAGAAATAGTCTGTAACGAACTCGAGAAAATCCTGAAGGGGGAAAAATCTCATTAGGCTGAAGTGGTTTATAGATTACAGGTAATTTCAGGTTTGCTGCTGCTGGAAGAAATGGAGGTGCTCAGAGTGAGAATACAGGTGGTATTTAGAAAATTTATTAAGTAAAAAAGAAAAGGAGACGCCACATCAATTTTAAATGAAACCATTGATTCATGTACCTAAATGACATTAGATTTATTTTACTTCCAGAGGTAGTTAAACAGGTTTTGTTCCTGCATTTTAAAATAGCCTGGGAAGTAATTGGGAATATTTTGAATCAAATAGTCTAATGTAAAGACTTCAGGAATTTAAAATTGCTCTTGGTGAGATCATTACATTCATAGGAAGGCAACATTTTAATAGGCAGAGTTCATGGTAGTGAAGAATTTTTTTTTTAAGTTTTTTTTTCTGTAAAATTTTGAGTTATGTAAGAAGTCTGAAGTGAGGAAAAGCTTGAGAATTTTTTTATTTATTTATCTTTAGAACGATAAAACAAAAAAACCCTGTCATTTTATGACTTTCTGCGTGGCTGTACAAAGGGTAGTAAGATTCATTTGTAATAAAACAGTGGTTGAATCTTGAATGGAATATATAGTTGGATAATACCAATCTCAGCATTGATGGAAGTGTTTCCAAAGTACCTATGACTTTATCCATGATGAAAATAAGCATAAGATTTGTCAGTAGCATGAAAGTACACTATTGCTTAAATAAAGTCTTTTCCTGGGGGGGGGGGGAAAATCATTTAGTTACTGAGATAACTAAATTCTTTTTAGAGGTGTATCAGTGACACGTGTTAAATGTCTCCCAAAAGACTTGTGTTTCTTTGAATTAAGAACATGTTCAGCAATAGTATTAATTGAAAGAGGAGATTTGCTTCCTCATCCCTGTCTCCTGTGTGTCTCACCCATACTTGTTTGTTGCAAGCAAGTCACTCACTTGAAATAAGTATTGTGCCTTCCCCTCTTTGGATTAAGACACTCTGCCAATGGCTTCTCTGCACATAAATACCCGCTGACGGTATCAGTAGGGATCCAACAGATTCATGATTGGGTGTCATTTAGGTGTAATATTTTGAGTAATTCACAGCAAACAGTGTCTCAAGGCATTTCAGTGGGGTTTTGTCCACAAGCTGCTCACTTTTCTCACATGGAGAAATTGGTCTAGATCAAGTCTTATGTAATGAATAGATGAAGATGTATTTAGAGGTTTCTTTCTAGACCGTTGGAGACCCACACAGTGGGTTTATGTTAAGTTGAAATATTTTAACGGAGTGATACCTGAGAAAACCTACTCGCCGGGAATCAGGTTTTTCATTTCTATTGACCTGGATTATCAATTTTTCAGCCAGATGTTTGTTGAAAAACTCAGCTATTGTTTATTTAAATAGGAAGGTACTTGTTGAAGTTGAAGCACGTAAGAAAATACAAACGTAATTTGCTTTTTCCTCAGACTACGAGAACAGTACATTTGCTCAGTTCTTAAGAACACGGAAGTTAACACCCAGCTTGCAGCACTTCATTCTTCACTCTATTGCAATGGTTTCAGAGACCGATAGCAGCACTCTTGAAGGTCTTCAGGCAACAAAAAAATTTCTTCAGTGCCTTGGCCGCTACGGCAACACCCCGTTTTTGTTTCCTCTGTACGGTCAAGGGGAGATCCCACAGTGCTTCTGCAGGTGAGCTTTGCTTTTTTCATAGGGATCTTCCCAAAAGGAAATGCTTGGGAACCTACTGGTAATAGTTATCATTCAGTAGGAAACATCCTCTTAACAGTATCGTGTTGGTTTTATTTGCCTTACGTTGTCATTGGCCATGAAATTCCTTCTCCCTTAAAAAAAGGGAAAAAAGAACAATAAAATGAAACTGGAAATGATGCTACTCTAATACTTTGAAACGATTTTCACTGTATTACAAATGCAGCCTGTAATAGCTGGCTGTTGTGGTGGCTGCCTATGGTAATAAATACTAGGAAATGAGAAGAGAATTTAACTCCTACGTAGCTATACCTTTCTAAAGCTGTCTGAGGGGTCTTGGAGCGATGTCTGTCCAAAAGGACGACTGTGCATTTTGGTAGGTTGAGAAAATTTGTGCTGCAGTCTTCCCAAAGTTGCAGGTAAGAGACACATTTTTCAATTTGTGTTACTTATGAATGCTGAAAGTGCATTTGACGTTCATGGGTGCATATTTAATAATTGGATTTTTCTGAAAGAAGCCAAACTGTGCCACGTATCCAGTTTATTATTAAATAACTAATGTAATTCTTTCGCTTTTGTTACATCACAGACTTGTACAAACAGGGCAACTGGTGTGAAATCATGTTCTTATTCTCGCGGCATTGTTTTGCAGCTCTGGATAGACCACAAGCTTCCATCTGTGACTCGGAATAGCAGAAAGATTTTGTGAAGCCTTGTTACATTACACTGAGCCATATTCAGGCTGCAGGTTTAGGTTCTAACATCTTAAACAGCAGCCATATGTTCTCCATGACTTGAGCCCTAGAAAGCAATTAAAACAAAAAACCCCTGTTGATTCCAGGGTAAAACAACATCCACTTCAACCCCTTTACTTGAAGTGTGGGAGGTAACATGGTCTTTAGCGTGACCCCTGAGGGGTGCTGGGCATGGTAGCTCTAGCAGAGGAGTGGCTGGTGGAAGCTTTCGGGGACCATCACGAATACACGTGCAGAGGGGTGGGTGGTTTTCACTTTCAGTTGTTTCCAACGGTTCAACTGGCTTTGAAAAGGCTGAGGGCTTGGGGTTTTTTCATCTTTTCTTTTGCTGGCAAGCAGCCCTTCCATCTGCTCTACGTGGGTTTTTAATGTAGTAGCCTGTAGGTCTGAAGTAAGTATTAGCTTTATTTTAAAAAAGCACTATTGCATGGTGTGGCCATTTCGTTGTCTTGGGGATATATCTGTATATCATTCATTTAAATGTCGGTGCAAGGTCTTAATTTGCTTTGTTCTTTGTTGGAGACCCAAGTTCTGCTTTTTATCTGTGTGCTACTGTTAAGAAATTCTGGTTTACAGCGGGCTACTGGATATTATCTTCCTGCCTTGTCTGTTTATGATAGATTCTGGTTTTCTTGCCTATAACATTACTTAAATTACTGCTAGAAGAATGGCTTTAGCAGCTTGAGCCTATTTGGCAGCGTGTAGGATGGATGCAATTCTATGTTGATAGAAGCACTCTGGAATAATCATCATCATTCACGGAAGGTATCTGTAAAGTAGCTGGTCAGCACCAGCAGCTGGATGTATAGGGGAAGGTCTCGTTCAGCCTTAGCAACTCTGGAAGGCCACGTGGAATTGTCCTGTATGATGTATATATGCAGATTACTTAATGTTTCCATTAGTTCATTAGACAACTAGGCAGTATTCTGTACAACATGGAATAGAAATATTCTTTGGTAACATCTTTGGTCAGTAGCTGTTCATCTCTAGCTTAACTGCATTTGTATGGAGATTAAAAAAATATATGGACCTATGTAATTAGCTTCTTGGACAGACAATTTGTGAACAAGAACTGGTTTTAGGTAAGTAACTCTGGACATAGTCGTGCAATAGAACTCATGTTCATAGAGTTTCTGGATATCTTTCTGCCTTTCTAGGACTTGATGCAGCACCAGGTATATGTATATGTCCA
>JAAGNO010024391.1:19940-35853 GCA_033439905.1 Ceryle rudis
ACTACTGGAGAGAGTCCAGCAGAGGCTGCAAAGATGCTGAGGGGACTGGAGCATCTCTGTGCCAAGGAAAGGCTGAGAGCCCTGGGGCTGTTCAGCTGGAGAAGACTGAGAAGGGATCTGTTCAATAGCTAAAGGTTCAAGAAGAGGGGACCAGTCTCTTTTCAGCGGTGCCCAGTAACAGGACAAGGGGCAAAAGGCACAAACTGGAACCCAGGAGGTTCCTGAACTTGAGGAAAAACTTTCCTGTGAGGGTGACAGAGCCTGGCCCAGGCAGCCCAGAGAGGTTGTGGAGTCTCCCTCTCTGGAGAGATTCCAAACCCGCCTGGAAGCTGTGACCCTGGGCTCTGGGTGACCCTGCTGGAGCAGGAGGGTTGGACCAGATGGTCTCCAGAGGTCCCTTCCAACCCCACCGTGCTGGGGTTCTGTGAAGCAAATGACTCCATCACACCAAGAAGTAATTATACTTTTAATAAGGTTTATATTACAGACATTCTAATACAAAATAAAGTGTAAATATCTTTGGTTTGAAGTGAACCACTTTGGAGACAAGGAGGTTTCTTTGAGATTAACCCCAGTTTTTATATGTGGTCTGCCTTGCGTTTTATGTCTTGCTAAAGCTGAGCAGTATCTGAAGAATACTGTTCAGACTGTATAGCAAAATGGTAACGCCACAACCTATACATCATACTCTCCAGTTTTTATCACCGGGTTATCAGAGTAAGGTGTCACCTGTTCTGTGATTTCTAACCACCGTTCTATATTCTGTTTTAATGTAAACCTCTTAAGCGTTTCTTCCAGCCAGTTACACTGTGTGTTCTCATCAAGGCTACTGTTATAAATGGCACGCATGCATATTTATGTGAATGAGTCAAAGACATTTGTAAGTCACATCCTTGCATTCTAAATGAATTCTGCATAAACAGTACAACGTTTTATAACTGCTGACGACACTTGAGTGAGTAAAAGCGGGGCTGGTTCTTTATTGGTGTAAGCAGCTATGGTTTAGGAGAGAAAATGAAACTTTTATATCACTGTAATGTACCTCCCAATATGTCGAGGTACAGATGTGAGATTTCTATCTTCATAAATTGGAGTCGTGGCACAGGGAAGGTCATTGGAAGCCTCACACTGTTCCAAGCTGACAAGCAGCAAAACTTTGCCGGCCCATATAACAGCTTCCTTTGGTTCAAACTTCTGGTATGAAACTCTTAACATCTCTTCCTTCCTAATGATGTAGTACTAGTACTATACTTAGTAAAAATAAATGTAGTATTTCTTTTCTTCCACTTCTTCAGAAGAAGAAAACTTTTGAGGTTTTTACAGTTTTGAGGAGTGTTTGGAAGTGCTGTTTTACAAATATCATTTCCTGTAGTTCACTTTTGCAGTTCAGCTCAGGGAAATATTCCGCTTATTACCACTTTTCCTTTGAGAGGAAGTCTTTCTGGAGGCTTCCCATCGTGATTCTCTTCGCTCGTGTCCAGTGTTGTTTAATGGATGACCGGTGAGACGTCAGCTTTAGGTTGTGACTGCACTTCTGTGCTTTTTCTCAGCTCTTGCTTTGTGAACACACTGAACTTGGGGGGGGTTCTGTGTGTAGATTCTCTTCAGCTTGGTGTCAGATTCTTTTTCCTGGACTCCTGCAAATAGGAACCTTGAAAAGGGAACAAGACTTGTTGAGAAGTAGTGCAGTTATTCCCCATTTGAAATTTTAGAGGAAGTTGGACCCTGCACACCATCTGTCATCACATAAAGGTTCTAGGAGGTGACACATCATCTCTCTTGTAATAAGAATCATCCAAAAATGGACAAACGTGGTCCAGGTAATGGGTGTTGATGTGGCAGAATGTCTTTGGCCGCTTGGCTCTAGGAATTCGTGATTCACTGGCTTTTATGCAGGTCATTAATGAATTGCATTTCCTATAAATAGGCTTTGAACTTCACCTTGTGCATGTATTTGGTGGGCAGTGTAACCTTTCTTGAGTAGTTGTTACAAATTCTAGCTGAAATTAGTCATTTTTGTGTCAGTGCCAATGACAGTAGCAATTTTGTGATGGAGGAAAGATCTGATTAAGATGGTTCATCTCTTTCAATCCCTATATTTACAAGAAGATTAAGAGTCCAGGCTAAGATATGATGGATTGTGTGATTGATTTGAAAGGTTCCTGTATATATTTCAAAAATGAATAATCAGTTTTTACCCTTACATTTGAGCTATCATCTACTACAAGTGTCAGAGCTCTGAGGTAGTCTCACGTACTGAAACATTTCCAGTTATATCCCTGTTAGAACCTCTAGGAAGCTTTTACTGTTCTGAAATCAAGAACTGGTCTTCAGGAAACCTGCCTGTAATAAGCACTTAGAATTGATCTATTAAAAATGTAGTGCAACATCTCTTTCATTCGAATCTATGCACGAGTGTCATGTCTCTACATGTAAGCAATGTGCCTAACTTTTCTGTAATTTAATTGTATGATCTGGCATATTAATGAGAAGTTCAAGCAATGTTTAATTCCTTGTGTCAATTGGATATGCTAGATGTGAATCTCGGCACTTCTGTGCAAGTCTGAAACAATCGCAGGTGATTAAAAAGGCACAGGCTGTATCTGGGATGAGTTCAGTCCTACATTTCAAAATGCATAATTTTCCTATTTCTGTATCTCTTACCACTATTCTTCCATTCCAGTAATCCATTCCAGCATTATTTCGTGTATTTGGAGCTGAATATTTATTTTCAAATTACCAGTATTGCCTGGTTTTCACTAAAATACTGAGTAGTAAGAGTAGCTGCAATGCTGCTTTCAGTGGCATTGTTTTCACTTGGATTTCGGTGAAATAATCAAACTTTTGATGTAGTTGTTTGGCTTTTAAAGACAAACGTAATATATTTTTCTTCATTTGTTTGGGCAGATGAATGCAAATTGGGCAAGCGTAGTTAGCATGATTGTTTGTAGGATCGATTGTTTGTTTTTCCCTCTAAGGAGAAACTCTTTCTTGGGATAAACATCAGGGAAGTGAGATAATCCATCATTCTGAGACCTGTTCACTAGTGATGGATGGATAGATTGGTAAAGTAACTCAATAATCTTCATTTTTTTTCAGGTTATTCACAGATCAGTGAGCATTGTCGTTAATAAAGCTATGGAATGCTTTTGTGTCCTTGCCCACATTATTTCTCAGAATTTGACAGGAAAAGACTTTTAATTTGGAAATAACCTTTGTTGTGAAATGCATTCAAAGTCTATGGAACTTGGAAAATACCTTCCCAGTTTAGTTGTTATCTTTCAGGTGAGGTGTTTGTCACTTCTTTGTTTAAAATACTATTTAGAAATACGAGAGCTTTTCTGCTCCTTGTTATTTCCCTGACTAGGAGCACTGTCTTCTTCAGATGTTTAGACCTCATGAAGGCCTTCAGCTGGTAGAATATATCCCACGGGATGCTCTGAATCGTATCAATGTTGTTGAAGTATATTGATTTCTGATCCCTAACACGGCATGGAAAAGTTTTCAGGCAAGACATCATATTATGAGGGTTAGAATATAATTATTATTGGAGTAAAGCTGGGATGTAAATGCAAATCTAGTTTAGCAGAGTCTTTTTTTTTTTTTTTTTTTTTTTACACTAGGTGATAGAAAAATAGCTTCCAAAACATTACTGAATTAGTAAAACAGCCCTTGAATTTCATTGCGGGCTAAGATAATTCGACTTTTTGTCTTTTCTGGAGGCAGAGAGTGCATCAATGGATTTTATAGATGATCTGATGCTTAGTGACTGGTTTCTAGTTACTTGGTTTTGTGTCTCTGCCCTACGGTCCTGATCTCCCGAGCTCCCCTTGGAGGGCAGAACTATTGTGTAATTGCAGCTGAGGGACCTTGTGCGAGGAACAGCTTCTATTACAAGGTCGATAGAACTTAGAGCCAGTCAGGTCTCACACTTCTCTCCCTTCTGTAGAGATTAGTCTTCAGAGTGCATTTGTAGTTAACTATCATCGCAGTACTCCAGAAACCACAGAATATATATATATATTTAATTTTATTATTCCTGCTACTGTGTAGTAATAACAATTTCCACAATGCTTTAGGTACAACTTCTAGGACACTTGCTAGTTAAATACGTTGGATAAGTTACCTGATTTCTTGAGTTTAGCATCCCAGAGAATGAATCCTAACTTAGATTCACTAAGAAGCAGTGTTAATTGCAATACCCTTGAAAACTGTTTATATAATTCTTCCATTTAATAAGCCAGTATTAAGCCAGCAACTTTTCTTTCAAATTCCAGTACTCTTTCCTTAAGCAGTGGTGCTTGTACAGCTACAATACAATTAAAATGCGGTAGTTATCCTCCAGGTCATTTCAGATCTTTGCCCAGAACTCAGTCGAGTCATGTTTGTGCAACTTGAATATTTCTTTTGTCCTGTGGTTATTTTCAGTGCAGAAGATGGGAAATGACTTTCACAGTTGAACACTTGTAGAAGAGGTGGAACACTTGTAGAACAAGTGTGCATAATTACAGGAAATTTCTGCAGAGTTAATGGCCTTCGAGTGCATTATTAGATAAACTGGTCTCTTTTTATTTTAGGATTTTATTAATGGATAAAACTAAGCTACTTTTCCACCACACTCAGACTCTCTAAACAACCCTTCTGCGGAAGTCGTTCATAACATGCCTCTTCTTTTAGTAATAATCTTGCTAATACTGCATTTGCCTAAATTACTGCCAGTTGGTTGAGGGAGAACAGAGCTTAAACATGGTGTTAGTTTCGTTAACAGAACTTTCTCAGAATTTAGAAACAGCTTGATAAATCTACACTTGCAATGAAGTCTAGGAACAGAAAAATGTATGATGAACTAAGGTTTTTATTGCACTGTCTTCCAGTATTTGAGTTTCAGAAAACAGAAGTGGAATCCTGAGCCCATAAAAGGCAGCACTGACTTGTCAAACACCTAAACATGCGATCACATGGTAGGAACTGAAACAGGATTGTCAAATACGATACCCTCTACTGGAACTCTTCACAACACATGAATGTGTATTTCTCTATATAGCAATCTAAATCCCATACAATCAAAAAGAGCAATTTCTTAGTTTTAAAATTAAATTTGTTTTCTAAAGCCCTAGAAAATAATATGAAATCTGTTATAAAATGACATTTGACTCGGCTAGTGGGGTTTTTTTTTTTCCAACCCCTCTCTCAGCTGTGGCATTTCCTGGTTGAGCTGTCACCATTCCAGCCTGCTGTGTCTCTCTTCATGAAAAGAGTTTATTGAAACGTAGAGGTCCTTGTGCCTTTTTTTTGTTGTTGTTTTGATTGGGAGCTTTGCCATTCCAGCAACTCTTTCTGTAGCGTTTCCCAGTCACGGTGTAGGAATTCCTTCTGGTTTACCACGCCAGCACAGACGTGAAGATCAGGAGAAAGAAATAATGTTGCTCTAAGAGTACAGGCATAAAAATGGTGGTTCCTGCAAAATACTCCTTAGAAGTTTAACTATCTTGCGGTTGATGACCAAGCAGGAACTTTCTGACAGTTTTAAACCAGTCATTTTGCTAACTGGATTTATAAACTAGGCAGATTCCACCATCTTTTAGGACCTTTTTTTTAAATTTTACATGGCTGCTGAACACAGTCTTCAGGAAAAAGGCAAAATATTTGACTCTTCATTGGCTCACGTAAGCATTTATTGTCACGTAGTACTTTTGCCAATAGCTCTCCGAGTGCCAGGACAGTTCAGATTGACACTGATTATTATCTTTGTTATTTCTTCGGTGCTAGTTTTTGTGGTTTGGTTTTGTCTTCGTCCGGGTGGATGCATATTCTGAGATTTGGCCTTTTTTATGGGAACTCTTTGTTGGGAAAATTGACTATTTTCTTAACTGTAGCCATTTTACTGATTTGATTTGTCTCCTTTGTGATGTTTTGAGAACATACAACAATATCACAGGAAATGCTGAAGTTCTAGGAAACAGAATTTAACACAGGAACCGGGTCACAGCTTTTTCTGTGTGGAAAAATACATTGAAAGAGGACAATTCATTAATTCAGCACTCGGCATGCTTTCCTTTGATCTCCCTCCAAAGCTTGCTGTGCTGGACGTGCAGTGTTCATCTTTAAGGAGGGAAGCAAATAGTTTTTGCTATAGAGGACTGTACAGTTGGGGAGAATACTCAATTTATTAATTAATGGTTCCATGTATTATAGAAAGTAGATGACAAGCTATATGCAAGAAATAAAAACTCCTTTTTTTTTCGTGTGAGATTATGTGATATCATTTTCCAATTCTTCTGTGTAGTTTCAGAATGAACTAAGGGTAGGTCTGTAATTTAAGGGTGTCTCTGTGTTGAAAATGAAGATGTCAGATGGAGAGATGTTCTATTTTTGTTCAATTAATATGGGAGAGCATTACATCAAAGCAGTAAACTCCTCTTGTAGCAACAGATGCAGCAACCCTGAAGCCTATTTTCTCTCTTGTTACATTAGTGTTTAATTAAAGAAAACAACTAGTTGGAGGCAGTTACTTTCTGCAGAACGTAATGAAGATTTATTCTGTAAGTGACCTTCACTGTATTAGCTGAATCAGTAATCAGTAAAATTAATAGAATAATCAAATTATATACAAACTCATAAATCACTGTGAATATGCTGTCAAAATATCAGCTTTTAATACGTCCTATTGTTTCACAGCTGTATTAATAATTACAGCTGCTGATTCCTGCCTTGATGGGAACTGAAATGGCATTTAAAGGCTGCGGATGACGGAGGGCTACCAGGCCAAAAATTTTCACAACTGTTAATTTAGCTGTAATATGATTTGATGTCACCAGGGCAAAGTTGAAGTTGAGTACAGTGTTGTTGCTATCTTTCAGCAAAACTTGAATTATTGGTGTAGGCAGTCGCCAGTTAATTAGAGTAATATCAGTTTAAATGTCTGTCATTTAGGGTTAATGGTATCAAAGAGTTGCCTTGTACTTGAAGTACAGTCAAATCATCTTGAATAGCTTATTGTATGAAAGTAATGTTAGCACAATGATTTTACTTTGTCATAAATTATTGGGATGCCGTTTAGTTTAATATTTCAATTTCTGTATTTATCTAATTTTTGGCAAGTTGTTCCTAATCATGTCATTTTTCACGCTAGGCTGTTTTAATAGCTGGTTTGGCTCTTTGTTTAAAACAACACAATCAAAATTCCTTTCCATTTTCATTTAAAAAGAGAAGTTTTCTGCTGGCCTGCTATGAAAACAGGTCATGCCCCCTCCACCGGATAGCAGGCTGCTCTTGGAAGTAAGTAATTCACATATTTGCGCAGCCAAGCAGCAAAGTTCTTTCAAAGCATGCTAGAAAATCAAGTGCATATATCAAAAAGCCCTTGACTGTGGTTGAATTCAAAGGAAAAATATAATTTATAGTTTTTAACAAAGGAATCTTAGTTCTAGTTAAGGTAATAGCACTATTCTTACATACAACACAGGAAATAAATTCATGCGAGTTGGTTTGAAAGATCCTAATACACGTTTTGTCAGACAAGAAGCCACTGATGGCAGCGTTACAGATAATAAAGCCCGTAGCTCAAGGCTCTGTAGTAATTCTTCAGTGGATGTTTAACCTTCGTGTCATGTCCAGCAATCTCCAGACAACCAAGAAGAGGTATTTCTAGAGACCTGGGTCTCCTGGCTCAGGCAGTAGGAAGTGACGCTGCTGACATGGCTTCAGACTGCTGCTGTTTGGTACGACTGGGTAGAGGTGCGAGTTGGTAGCACACTTGGTGACTGGAACATCCCTCTTATGAGGAAGTGCTGAGAGCCCTGGGGCTGTTTAGCTTGGAAAAGAGAAGCCTGAGAGGGGATCCTATGAATGTTTACAAATATCTGAAGGGTGGGTGTCAAGTAGAAGGGGCCAGGCTCTTTTCAGTGTCCTGGGAGGCAATGATAGCAAGGGGAAACATGGGAAGTTCCACCTCAACGTGGGAAAAAACTTCTTCCCTGTGAGAGTGACAGAGCCTGGAACAGGCTGCCCAGAGAGCTTGTGGAGTTTCCTTCTCTGGAGACTTTCAAGACCCACCTGGCTCTGTTCCTGTGTGGCCTGCTCTGGGTGTTCCTGTGTTGGAAGGGGGGTTGGACTCGATGATCTCCAGAGGTCCCTTCCAACCCCCACCAGTCTATAATTCAGCCGTTTGCCGTGCAGCCTTGTTCCTGCACTTCAAAACGTATCACAGTACTGTGAGCCCTCTGCTAGGACTTCTGAATGCCAACATGGATTCCATTTTAAGGAGTCAGGTTTGCAAAATGAAAGTTTTCTTTTCGAGTTCTTCATCCTTGAACAGATACCTAAAGGTCTTTAACTTCAAAGTAAAATAAAATAAAACTATTTTAAAAAAAACCCTCAGAAGTCTCTAAACCAGGAGAATCCTGATATCATCCCAGAAATCTAGGAAAACTTTGTTTCACCAGACCAGGCTGCCTTTTTCGTGTTGCTTGTTTGCTTTGACTAGTCTGGTGCCTGGCTCATGTTAGGAGGTTATGAGAAATAATAGTCACTCTGTTAAATTACAGATAAATAGAACTGCAAAATCTTACTTTAAATACAATACCTGTTGGTGAAATGGCAGGTGTAATTTCTAATTTTTATGCCCTCCCAGTTTCATCTCTGTTCTTCCTCCTGGGAGCTGGAGATCAGATGGCTGGGTCACACCAAAGCTCCGCTGAATAGCAGGAACTGGGAAAACTCACCCAGTTTCCTCTGTGGCGTGGTAAAATGGAACTGCGCGTCGCTGTACTGAACGGGCTACAGACTGTTTTATCATTTTCCCATAAGAGGCCATTTACTTTTGAATAATGGGGATCACAGGAAGAGCACAGGTGTGTTTGGCTTGTAGGACAAAGGAGGAGCTGTCAAACGTCCCTCGACAGCATTTGCCATTGTCTCTGATGGAGCGGCTCTCTCTTAAGAAAAATTTCTGTCAGTATGCAAATTATTTGTTCATTTTTTCTCTTCAGCGTACATGAGAAGAGGTCAGTGATAGCTGGTTGATCTCAATGACCCACTGGAGAGTCTTAAATAATTAAATAAAAAAATGCAACAGTTTCCCAGGATAGATCAGATGCTGCAGACAGTCCAAACCTGAAATTGTGTTGTAAGGGATCAGAGACATCTCCTCCATCTTTTTCTTTACATTTTCCCACTAAATAATTATTGTGCTGACTGGAAATTTTAAAGAGAAATATTATTTCCTTTTTTAACATAATTTGAAAAATATATTTAAAATGTTCTTACTGGTTTACCTTTTGTCACACCGAGTTCTAAAGAATTTCAACCTCTGCATTTTGTATTATTTTTATAAGACTGCTGCTGAAATAATGCACTGTAAATAAAAAATGGACTGAAGGTGACCTTAATTGACAGCTGCTCATGGTCGCAGCTTTGCACGTGAGAATCTATAACATATATTCTGTTTCTCTAATCCTGAATTTCTCTGCCTTACAGTGGTTTCAGCGGAAGTTGAAAGAGTTTTTAAAATACATAGCAAAATCAGTACCGCCTGTTTCCACTCGCTTGACAGGTTTTTGAAGAACATGGGCTTATATTAAAATCTTTCAGAAGTTAGAATTAAAAAGATGTTCAGATTACAGATGTCACTGTCATTTTGATGGTAATGTGGGTCCTGTAAAACTTTCGGTGTCACTGCGGAATCTGAGCTTTCAGGTTTTGTGCATTAATTTCCCTCGTGTTGCACTGAATCAACAGAAGAGTAATCCCCACAGATTAAGCCTGGCTTTTGGCAGATATGGGAAGTCGGGATCCGGAGATTAACCCGAGATCATGTTTATTACCAGAACAACGGAATTTTTACTGTCCAGCTTTATGGGTGAGCAGTTTCAGACTTCATGCATAGGACAGATCCATCTGGTGAAGAGTTTTAGTCAGAGATATCAACAAAGGGGTGATGAAACAGCCTGGCTAGCGATTAAATTTTGCAGTGGGCTGACTTCACGTGGAATCCTTCGTATTTAAATATCGTAATGTAGTTTCTTTAAATTTCAAGTCTCCTTGGAGTTTAAAAACATGAGTTGTAATACTTTTTGGGCCACATAGTTTTCCTTTTTAGCTACTGGGCTTGCTTTGTGAGTGGAAAACTGCTAAATAACTTGGTATGCATCAGCTTTTCAAAACCTGACCTGTGAAGTGGGTTCATTTTTTTTCATTTAGTAATTTTTTTTTATCGTAAGTCCGCACAGAATACCTTGGGCAACTGCCTCATAATGTAGACAGAACCTGGAGGAATTGCTATTTGCAAGAGGTCATCTTTGGACTGTAAGAAGTCTTCATTCTGTTGGGGCACTTCTCAGTGCCAGCAAAACTTGAGCTGATTGTAGTCAATGAAGTCCCCAGGGTATTTTTTTGTAAGAGTAAAGAAGTAACTTCTGAATCGCACTTAGAATTCTAGCAGGAGGTTGGTGTGACTATCGTGCGTTCTTACATCCTTACTCTACACCGAGTGCAATGTAGCATGGTCAGAATAGCCGTAAATATTCTGTACATCTTCAGTAAGTGGGTGCTTTTCCCTCCTGAACGACTGGAGATGATAACAGCAAATGAGTGCTCAGGCAAATGTAACAATTTAGAGAGCAAAGCTAAATGCTAATACAGAAAAAGTTATCACCGTATCCTTTGATTATGTTTTTTGATTGTCTGATTCAGAGATTAAGACGCATCATTAAAACCTACAACGTGCGCAGTCCTTGCCTTGCTCGTGCCACACGCTCGCGTTGATTACAATTAGTCGTGCTAGGAGTAACCTATATTTTTCCCTAATGTGTTTCTAGGATGTGTGCTGTATTTGGAGGTATCTATTGTCTTCGCCATCCTGTGCAGTGCCTTGTAGTGGACAAAGAATCTGGACGGTAAGGGTAATAGAAGTAACCTTCTGTTTATATACAAAATACAGATGAAAAATGTGTTAAGTCAATCTGAAAAAAAAAAATGATTCTTCAAAGATCCTCCTTGGTATTAATAACACATCAACCTTGATTAAAAGTAATTTGTGTATAGGTCCTCCAGAACAAGGAAAGTGGGTCTAGAATATAGAAACTAAATTAATTTCCCTGTGATATTACTACAGCTCCTGATCACCCAAGCTTGGAAGACAAATCATTTCAGCTGCCGGGGGGCTGGTGATGAGTGATGTTAGTTTTCCTTGTGGCCTTACCTACTCTAATTGATTTTCATCAGATGACAACAAAGCCCTCTGTTATTGCATTTTTAAAAATGGAGCTCACCTAAAGACTCATCAGATTAATCTTTGCTGATAATGCATGTCACTCCAAGAGAAAAGACTTTAATGAGTTTTTAGGTAGATTGTTGTCATAAACTATGCTGCCCTCTTATCCTAGGATAAATTCTTTTACCACAATATCAGGCCTGCAGGTGGGTTTAAAGTTGAGCTAAGAAAAATCAACCCGTAGTTTTTTTCCATAGTGGCATTTTTTCACGCCTCTAAGTTGTCATCGTTTCTGTTACATACATTCTATCAGTTATTAGTCTAACTGCAGACTTCACCTCTCTTCGGAGTCTGTTTTCAGCTTGGGTTTTGTAATTGAAAAGTTCAGAACGTTCTGTAGCAAATTTTGGGAGTTAAGCTGGAAAATACAGAGTAACGTAATGCTAGGAAAAGCAATAGTGAAATGGTCAGCGCAGCGTGTTTACTTTGCAGTTGCACTTCACGTTTGATTCTCTGAGCACGGTGCTTGTAGCTGGATTTGTTGTGACATGGCCAAGTAGTATCTGTTTTCTGTGAAATTCTAGAAACAACAGATTTTATCTTTCTGTCAGTTCCATGAGGTTCTGAAGTTCACTGCACAGTTTCAGACTTTGAGATGCAAATGTGATAGTATTTCATCATGTGTGGTGGTGTTTTAAGTGCGTGATTCGTATGCAAATGAAATTATGCCCCTTTCATAAACTCTGGAGTTTATTTTAATAGCAATATTTGAACTTTTACTGTAGGCAGCTTTATTTTCCAGTAACTTGCTCTTTCAGAGGAGCAAAGCTCTTGCTTGTGAGAAACTTCCAAACACCACTCTACAGAGATCTTAACTGGTCAGTGGTGCTGGTTGCCCTGATGTCCGGCTTCTTTTGCACACTCTGAAAACCTTTGAAATTAATGTTTTCTTTAGTTTTATATTGCAAAAAAAGATGGAGTGCTGACTTTTTTTAAAGCTGCTTTTATGTTTTGAATCCAGTAAGTTCCTCAGGGTTCTAGACAGGTTTCATGTGTCTTTTTTTTTTTTTAGGCTAGTAGGCTGCATTAGGGGTTCACTTAGACCATTTTCACTTAAAATTGAAAGATAGATTTTTGAGGTGCAGAATTACTCAAATATTTTTAAAAGACTTTACCAGACTTTCATTATTCCATAAACATTGATCTTTTATTAATGCCATTATCTGATGCTGAATGTGGAGAAGCACAACACATCCAGCTTCCCAAATCTAGTCACCTGCCTTTTCCCTGGAGCTGCCTGCCCACTTCTGTTGTCTCCTTCTGATCTCCCACAGTTTCAAAGCAGATACTTTACCAAGTAGCACTTCTACATCAAAACAGAAGTACACAAACAAATGAAAATAAGTATAGAAGGGACTTGTCAGACTGAGATAATGAAAATAATGCAGCCTAGGTTAAAGTACATTTATTTAAAGAAAATTTTTGGCAATGAAAAAAGGATCATGTAAGGAGGATCTCTCTTTTTTGTTTGGTTTTTTTTTTTTCCCCTTTTTTTCCCCTAGTAATTTTTAAAACTCTCAAAGGTTTGTCATCTTCACTATAGCAAAAACAATGCTCCAAAAGCTGAGTGGTTTTGACCCAGGTATATGTTTTTATTCAGTTACCTTATTTTCTCTTGATTTTCTTTTCTCTCGCGTGAATGCAATACTGCTCTTACTTGCTAAGTCTTTTCCTTAGTGTTACTTAGCAAGCTGTCCAGTTGGTTGCTAAGATCATCACTATATCCTTTCCTTCTTTTTCTTTCTTCACCTTCTCTTCCTTTACTGTGTATTCCCTCCCTGCAGCAGCTCTAATTTCCTCTTCACTTTGGGCTTCAATGTTTTGCCTAATAAAAATCAGCTATCAAATCGTTAATGAGGGTATTTATGAGTTACTGAGCTTTTGAGTCAACAGACCATTAATAGTAATTGGTAATAGACAAATTCCTGTCTCGTTGTCAGTACAGCTCGCTCTGTAGTTTGAGGCAGCTTGCCTTGGTTACAAATAGGCTAAACTCACAACAGTGGAAATTTAGTCCATTTGTGCAGCATTCATTACTATGTTATAAGCATCACTTCACAGTATCTTAGTGCAGTTACTTGTTCACTGTATGTAATATTCGTGCTTTAGTACGTGTAAGGAAAATTTATAGCTAAAGCCTTGATTTTCTTCTCAAATTTTTGTTGATAGTTCAGAGTTTAATTTGAAGTCCCTAAATATCACCACAGATTATTCCAGCTCCTTTCTAAGCGTGGCTAATGTTGTCTCCAGCACAAGAAAAATAAACCCCCATTCGATGTCTACTTGAATTGCTTTTTCACTTTTATACTACCCATAACTGTATATACAGAGAACAGTAGATTTCATCTCTCACCATACAATTATTTCATTCATTTTACTCTACTCCTTTTTTAAAATCTATGAAAAGATCCAGGGAAGACAGTGAAAGTATAGAAAACTTCCAGCCATACCTGTTTTAAGGTTTTGGTAATCCACTTGAAAATTACTAATGTTTGATGTATTATATGAGATTAGATTTGCTGTTTTAATACATATGCATTAGAAAATAAAAACCACATCGTGTTGCTTAGGCTGAGGAAAAAGCCCACTGAAGGTAGACATGGTAATTAATTTTCTTCTTGTTGTTTATCTTCTCTGTGTTTACTGTAGTTCCCTTTTTTGGGTAAGTATGATAATATTTAAAGTATTTTAAATTACATGGATTACATTAATAATAACGGTCAGCATTTTATGTCGATCACACTTTACATATGTTTCCAATTACCCAATTCTGTCTCAAAAATGGAAAAGCTCTGATAAATGGAAATTTATACATCTGTAATAAAAAGATATAGCAAACACATAGTAATTTACATATCTTCCTTGAAATATTGCATACTGGCTTTGTCAGTGCTGGTAAGTCCATTTCAAGGATGTCGCCCTTAGTCCATTAGTTTGGATAATGAGCCCTATAAAGTACATTTATAACTCGTGGCACTGCAAGGAGATGGATTCTAATTTTCATCCTTTTATCTAGACACATTGAAAGAAGGTCAATGGAGGGTTCTGTATGATTCATTGTCCCAACACATATCAGATGACAGAGACCTGATAATGTCAGTGCATAAGTGTTCTCCATATTTGGAAGCAGTACTTGAAAGAAATTTTCTCAGCATCATCCTTTGAAGTAAAGTGGAGACTGAAATTAAAAGCGCTATCTCTATTTCTGTTTAAAATCTTATCAAACGTCTGACCTGAGAGCTATTCCTGAACAAAGGAGAGGAAACAACACTTAGCAGGAAAAGAAAAAGTGCGTAGTTGCTTTTGCTGGCTTTGAGTGATGCAACATGACATTTAATCAACCTTTCCCCTTCGATAACGTTTAGGGGGGTGGCAGGGGAAATTGTTTCGTAAACAATAAGAAAGGTTATAATTAGAAATGAACTGTAGCAGCTTGATTTCCTTGTTTATTTGCAGTATTCAAATGAGCACTTGAGAATCAGGTTAACATTAAGAAGAAACTTGTTCAAGTCGGAGGTGAAACACATGTTGCCTAGAATGTGACTGAGGCTGTATGAAGAATACCACAAGTTAAACAACGCTTGTGCCGTTAGACTTCTTTTAATTACTGTTTTCAAGTTACCTGTTGAATTAGAATATAGGTGTATTTATGTAGTATCCAACTTCCTATTCAAGCAGCATTAGAAGTTAGTGTTATAAAAATGTGCTTAATTGTCATAAACCTCTTAGGTGTGTAAATCGGCATCGTGTGCACCCTCTTTCAATTCTCATTTCAGGCTACAGAAGCAACTGGTTAGCCATCAGCTGCCACTAGCTTTAGTTATTACTTATTTGGGTTTGGTTCTCATCTCTTCTAATTTTATAGATCCTTTTGATCCCAGAAGCTAATGAATAATTTGAAGTTACAGAAGTGCTGTTTATTCATAAGGCATAACTTGCACGTCGCATGTTTACTGATAGAGGAATAATGTTACGCTGCGATAAACCACATTTAAATCTCTGCCTTAGACATCCTTTTCTTTCTTTTGCTGTTTCACTGTCCACACACACATGTGTGTGAGAGAATTTACTGGTTTGAATCCTGGATTAAATCAACTGAAACATTGAGATACTGATTAGGAAGAATTTAATTTAAAAAAAAAAATAGTGTCAACTTTCATACAGCAAGCAAAAGGTAAATTAGGCTGATTTGGTTTATTTATTTATACATGTACAAAACCTTACAAATCTTGTTGTAGAAGCCAGTATTAAGCCTAAAGATATGGAAGCAAGCTATACAGAAAGAAATTGTAGTGCTGCACGTATTTTGCTTGCACTTTAGATAGGAGAAGCATTCATAAGGACAGAGGCTCTTTAAACCTGTAGGGCTCTCTAAAAAAAATGTTAGCAATGTCTCCTTTTGCTGAAAATATGTGCAGTTAAACAGAACACAGACCATGGCATACAGGAACCGGCAGTAGAGGGTTTTAGGCAGTGTCTGTACGCAGCCTCCTGTTTGTTTGGTAGGTATCATTTAGTTTCATATATCACATGAAAGTCTGAAGTTTGGTTTTTGGTAGAGAATTTTCCTCATAAAAACTGAAATTTCTATCCCATTCTCACTTAAGCTTTTTAAATTGCTTCTGTCCTGTGGTTTCTCTT
>JAAGNO010024391.1:37318-58166 GCA_033439905.1 Ceryle rudis
CATCACCTGGCTGGGCCGGGCTGGGCTCAGCCCCGGGCATTGCTGGGCCTTAGGCATTGCCAGGCCAGGCTGAGCATCAGGAGTTGCTGCGCCTGTGGCATCACTGCGCCAAGCTGGGTCTCGGGTACTGCCAGGCTGGGCCAAGCTGGGTCTTGGGTATCATCGGGTTGGGCCAGGCTGAGTCTCAGGCATCACTGGGCTTGGCCATCCCCAGGCCGCGCTGAGTCTCAGACATTGCCAGGCCTCAGCTTTCGAAGGGGGATGTCCTGTGTGTCTCAAAATATATGCCAGAATCATAGCAGAATCTGGATTCTCTTGAATTTTAGCAACATATGTTTGAGCAAGAAGTACAATGCAGAGTGTGAGTGGTGCTTCTGGAGAGAATTGGGAGAAAAAGCATAAATTTCAGGTGACATAACTTAAAAACAGCAACAGAAAATTCAACTATTTGCAAAGTAAGGTTAAACAGCATGCTATAGATTTATCACTTGTCATCTGTACCACTTAGTCTATCTTTTAATATTATTTTCTGTGTTTATTGTCATGTAATTTTATTAAAGGGACGATAATTAAGCACAATCTACAAGCGGTACTTCTCAAATATTTCAGTGGGTAGAGGATGAAGAACTTCCATTTACACTGAAATTTGTGATTGGCTGCTTCTGTGGTTGGTTTCATTTAGTTTGTGTTTTTTTTAAGGCAAAGTAAAACATTGCAGGAACTTGGGCTTTGTTGAGCTTTTAAGGGAGGAGGTGCATTATACTGAAAATGGTTTAGATGTTATTTGGCTGGCCATTGTACATAGGCTGATTTATTTTCTGGAACAGTGCTTCAAATTAATTTGCAATGGTTTAGATAACTCATTGAAAGACTGAGCATAGATTAGACTAAAATTTCCCTTTGATATTCATCGGTTAGAGACTTGGAAAAACATTCAGTGCATCTACCTGCCTCTTGCAGAATTAACTATAAATATCTTGACAATTAAATTAGTTCCACAGTCTGTTAACTGAAGGGACTGAAATATAAATGGATTTTTGAAATCAACTAAACAACATTAGGTCACATAATATCAAAAAAGGGTCTCTCTTGCATTATGGGCCACAAGGAGTAAGTTCATCATATTAAAGGTACTCTCTATGATATCTCCATGGAAAAGCTTAGTAACGAATGGAAATCCTTGACACAATTCTTGAAATGAAGACATTTAAGGGTAACAGAATAAGAAGTATTTGGACAAGAAACAATACTGAAAATCACTAACGTTTAAAATAGTAAATAATTGGATACAAAGGCATAAGAAGATAACTGAGGGCAAGATTTTGTTTTTCTTCTTCAATAAGAATTGTCCTGAATGTTTAAAATACATGAAGAAGGAATTAAGCATTGTGAATGGCGATGATTATTACCTAGCAGTGTTATCAAAGAAAGAAGATGAAGCCACTGAGCTGTCTGTCTCCTTTTTTCCCCTCTATGCAGCCAGGAGCACAGATCTTTAGGCTGTGCAACTCCCACCACCTAAGCTGTACAGGGTCCTCTTTTCCAGTACCCTCCCAGCCCAGCACACTGAACCAGCCTCCAGCAGCTCCTCAGTTTTAGTGCACCTCACAAATTGAAGTACTAGGAACTCAAAGGATTTTTATATGTTAGAGTCTCTTTGCTTCCTTTAAGGATGATGAACAGATCTCTGTGTTCTTCACTTAAAAAGCAAAGAACCAAAGATGAGCAGACAAGTGGTGTAGTTTACCTTTGAACTTCTCATGGACTACACTCGATTGCAAATTATCATTCTGTAATGCTGCTGCTGACAACACTTAAAGTTTAGTTGCTGAAGTTCTGTTCTCTTTCATTTAAAAAAAAAAAACAAAACAAACAACAAAATATTCAGCAGGAATCCTTCCAGTTTTCCAGAGAAGAAGTTTTGCTTATTTGGAGCAGAAAATTATGACAAGAGCTGCCCATATCACTGCTGATTGTGTTTCTTTAAATGAGTCATCTCCTACCCCTGAAGGTACACAGCAAATCCTAGTCCTTTTTTGCTTGGTTTTTAAAATCGTTTGGGGAATGCTTAGCCCAGCAAAAGGCAGCCTGCTTGCACATGTAGAACTGAGAGCATTTTAATACTAGGCTTTCATTTCACCAAAATCTGCTCTTTCGTAATCCACTAGTTAGCAGAATAACTGGGTGATTGCAGATACTGCAGCTGATGAAAGTGCGAGTTGCCTCTGGGCATATTGGATAAAAATCTCATTTAAAAATAAAAAAGAACCCTGCGTATGTAGCACTTAGACATTTTCAACCCCGTTTTTTGACCGACAGCGAGATAGTGCGTGCTATCCTAAATAGGAACCTCGCACTTATCTTAGTTCATGCACAAGATTTTACTTTGAAGATTGTGATTTCAAAATAACATCAACATTTAAAGCCTAACCATAATGTCTTAAAAAAGGAGAAAACTCACACTGATACCAAAGAATGGTTTTGTTGAAAGTAGATACTGGATTTTTTGTTAGAGATATAACTAGGTGGGGGGAGCAGACGCTTAACTTTCGGTGTTTATAAAATATTTCTTTTTTTTGTATTTGAATTGTAAGATAAAATGTCATTTCAAATATGAATAATTATAAGGTACATAATCATAACTGCGGGAAACTCTCATCCTGAATTTGTACCATAGGTGTTTATCAATCTCTTACGATTTTGTCTTTTACTGCAGGAACTCGTTGTAGATTGTTGGAACATGCCTCATCCTTTTAGGAAAGCAGACGCAGCATTCAGGGATGATAACAGTTAGGCCCGACTTTCATCATAGACAAAGCACAAGTGCAGACAAGCAAAACAGCATTCAAACTAATCTCAAATTTGATTTGGAAAAGACATCCAAAATGTGTGGATGTTTTATTCAGGTTTTATTTTAAATGAGCTTCTCTGGTGAATTTCTGATCCAGCTGAATCAATGGGCAGATTTCCTGTTAGAATGCGTTTTGTGAGCTGAACTCAGGAATATCATGGTGCCACTCTAACTGCTGAAGGTCTGTCTGTGTGTTGAACACTGTGATGCTGATGACCTCAGCTTAGGAAAGGTGTAGTGGGGCCAGAAATGAGTCAGAGAACAACAGAGACCAACAGTGGCACCAATGGCTCCTTTATGAGGAGAGCCTGAATGGCTGAGGATTGTCCAGCCTGGGAGAGAGAGGATGGAAGGAGGTTACGGTTATGGGTGACAGAATGAAGAAGGGATTGAAAGTAAATGGAGGATGATCTGAATAACCCAAAAAAAAAAAAAAAAAAAAAGGCAGTTTATTATCAGATTGATGCTTTAGAACATCATGAAGTAGTTTTTCACAAACAGTAGGATTTTAGCACAGAGTCATTAAGGTCAAAAGGATAAAAAGTACTAAAAGAGATTGGGAAAATTAATGAAGCAAGTGTCGATCAGTTGCTATTAAATACAACTAGATGAAATCTTGGTCCCAGTGTCCTGGTTATCAGAAGCTAGGGCGGAGTACCTGAGGAAAGACCATACTAATCTGCTTCTTACTTTTTTCCTAAGGATTTGCTACAAGATATTATACAGAGAAGCCACTCAGAAGCAATGTGGCAGTTCTCTGATGTCCTTATTTGATTGTTTACACTGGTTCCTGGAACTTATTCTTCGAGCTTGGAATAAAGCTTTCGTGGGCTTGGGACACAGATGGCTGGATGACCCTGAAGATCTAAAGCCTAAACATAGACATGGTCAAAATAGAAATAAATGTGTGGTTTTTAGTACCTAAGAAAATTGAAATGATCTATCACTGAAGTACCAATGCAGGCTAAGCATTGCCTGTTTCACCTGAGGTTCTCATGCACAGGTTACGCTATGTTGCTAGATCAGTTCTATCCACCTAGGGGTTACAGAATGCCCTCCAGTGTGCCTTCTGGTTGTTTTCTTCCTTTCTCAGATTATATTCATCCCTTTGAATATGATTTGCAATCCTCTCTCTTTTTTTTGCTGGGCTGGAGGTTAGTATACTTAGTGGTTTTCTTTTTTAGGAAAAAAAAAAAAGCATCACCCAGAAAATACACATTTTTCTGCTTACGTTGAATGTATTTCTCCTTTCAGCTTTTGATCTAAACCTACTTAAGCAGCATATTGTTTTTTTTACAAGAAAGGAACAGTAGAGGGAGGTGTTCTCTAACTTTCTTACTATCAACTATTCTGAAGCATGTAATGAAAATGAGTTTTACCATGTGATTTGAATGGTACTGAAATACAACTACTATTACATTGCACTTCAAATGTTTTGTGTTTGAAAACAGAAGTTGGAAGACTGTTGAAAGTGTCCAAGATAGTTAACATATGCTCTGGGACTGAATTTGAATGTGTTTATTCAGACACTTGGAAGGCTTTATATACATTTGTAAGGAGGCAGTTTTGGTTCCATAAATTCAAAAAAAGTCATACCAAGATTGACTTTAAGACATACATTATAATGCAACTGATTTGTGCACGATTTCTGGGGGTTTTTTTTAGTGTTTGGAAAAAAATGTGATCGCTGTGATTATTTTTAAATGAACTTTTGAAGTTTGGATTCATATTTTAAACATAATTCCAAAGTTTGGTCTACTTGTGGCTACTTAGGGCCAGTTTCTGTATTCTTGTCATACATCTCAGGATGTATTGAGCTGCATTTCTTTCCCCTCCTTATTACTGTCCTTTTTTGCTTCCTTTTTCTTTCATTGTCCCAGCAATCCAGTGCATCCTTTTTTTTCTGCCCTCACTCCGTTTTCTCCCACAGTCTCCCTGCACTAATCTGCACCTAATTTTGTCTCTCAGACACTCCTTATTTCAGGGCTCACAGTTTCTTTCTCTCTCTCCTGTCCCTGCCTCCCGTGCCTTTCTGTTTATTTATTACCCTCTGTTGTGCACTGTTTCCCACAAACAAGGACCCTCAGTTTGATACTCTCTTATCAGCTGCTGCCACGTTCAGAGTCATGTTCTCCTCTCTGTCTCCTAACAGGTTTGCTTTCACTGAACCTTGAAGGAAGCAGCATCACACTGAAAGGTGATGAAAGGTGCATGATCTCAGTCCCAACAAAAATACAAGGACAGAGTCTGGCCGTCCTGAGCAAAACGTTCACAGAAAACCTGTAATAGTTTGTGATAAGTTAAATATTTACACCGAGGCTGGTAACAGAAGTGTAAGTGTCTGCACACCTTGCCTAACCAGGATCATGTATTTGGATGAGGCTTTTTTTTCCCTAAGTGTCAGTGAAGTGGATGAAAATAGGTTTTGTCAGAACAGACGTACGGACCCCTTCCCAGCTATTTCCAAAAGGGTTCTTGTCCAACCTCGCAGTAACCTCATTTGTAAAATGGGGGAACAATACCTGCTGCCTTCGTATGGTTTTGCTCAATAATTGGGTCTTTGAAACGTGGTCTTTTGGCTTTCTTCCCAGTGCACCTGTCCCTTGGTGAAAGGGTATTTGATGGGGCTGTTTGTCTCTGTCTCTTAAACTGCCGAGACGTTGGTCAGACACTTCCAGCTGGGGAGCCATATGTCGCAATTGCTTATGTTCAGTGGCTTTGATTAGGCATTTTTCTTTCAATTAGATGAAAATTGTCAGATTTTAAACAGAAGCATTAAGAGTGTCTATTTGTAGATAAAGGGTGAAGTCGGCGGGAGCGGTCAAGTAAGCAAGTGGTACAAGTTCACGTAATACGGGTACAGAATTTGAGACCTGGCAATATTTCTGAGCAGTATAACGACGTGGAATTACATGCCCAAAGTGAGTACTATAATGGAATTTTATAGATCAGCAAATTATTACCTTTGGTTTGCTTTTTCAGAAGATAGAAAATCTTTGTTACCCTTGTTTATTCTGCAGGCTATGAGGGGGTTTATATACAAAGTATAGTGTGACATTTATTTTCAAGTGTCTGTTCTTTCCTCTAAAGATGTTCTTATACAAAGACGTTTAGGACATGTTCTGCTAATAATCTGGGGGTATGAAAACTATTGGTAACTGTATGCCATTCATCTCTGTAAATTTATAGTAAAGTATGTAAAATTACCATTTTTTTTCCTGTCTTTGAAATGATTCCTGCTGTATTGTTCTCAGCATGGGGGTACTGATGAGTGCAGACACCTAAAGTGATCTTCCATCACTTTTCACGAGAGAAAACAAGTTGAGATGAAATCATTTTGCAGCATGGACAGCAAAAACATTTATGCCACTTTTACCTAATCAGTAGAAAGTGTATCTTGGCACCTTTTATAGGAAAATGTCTGCTGCTTGCTGGGGTTTTTCCATTAACATTAATGAAAAATCAACAGCCAACCATGCTAAGAGTGAGCGCTCAATGCTTTATTTTGACTTAAAAAACCTCCAAATCAAAACAGCAGAGAAATGTCCATCACGCTTGGTTGCTGACTGACAGGTGAACGGGGATTATTAAAGACCAGGGCTATATTTTCACAGAATTTTCATGTGCTGTTATTTAATTTAGGATTGAACTTATCGTGTCTACCTGGTACAACTCATGGAATTGCATTCTAGAGAGACACCTCGATACACCGTTTTTATTTGCATTCAGAAAGGGAAAATAATTTCAGGTCAGCTCCTTTTGCGTGTCTTCCTGGCACGTCGGTGGCATTTGACTAGTGCGGAAAGTCTGATAGTGAACATAGCAGCACAAAGTTTGAATTTAAAATCCACCCCCTGAAACGAGTAGCAAGGCTTAAATGATGGAAACTAAACTGCTGGGGTTTGTCTCCTATGTAATACAGTCGAGTTATTTTTAATTTCTGTGGTATTTCTGTGGAATCTAAAAGTTGTTTGGTTTCTTACAGCAAAAGGTACCAAGAACTGAGTCTTAACTGTGTCTTTTCCTACTCCCTGATAAATCTGATTTCGTGTTGCATTCAGTGCACTTCAGTTTAGTAGATTTAATGAGGATCTTCACAGTTACGCCAAATCGTGAACAACTGGGCTCATGAGAAGGCTTACTGGCCAGCTGGTAAGTGAGGGCTTCTTAATCTCACAGTTTGGTTAAGGAGGAAATAGGTGTTGGATTTGAGCGTAGCATACCAGTATGGTCCTGTTTGGCCACCAGAATCACAAAATCTCCATGAAAGCAGGAGTTTCAGTGATTCAACCTGTGGCAACAGTCGCTGCTTATCCTTTACTGCTGGCTGTGCCTGTGTCAGAGGAATTACTTCAGGTGGAATTATTTGTCAAGTCTCTTTCCAAGGAGGTAAATTTGTAACGTAAGAACGACCACTGGACCCGAACACTCCGCGCTGTTTAAAACAGTGAAGAAAGAGATATTCAAAATATCCCAAACATCAGATGTGCAGGAACTCTGGAACCTCAGGCTCTGGCACATATTTGTTCCACGTGTCTGTCGGATCTGAATGTAGTTTTATGACATGTCAGTAGGACATGTCATTTTAGTGTTGATTTTTGGGGAATAAACTTTAGAAAGTGAACAGGCTTGTCGCTTGCTGAAGTATGTTTGAATGACAACTGTTCCGTTTCCCTAAATTTCAACAAGAAAACTAGCTTGAAGTTTTCAGGAGCTAAATCTGTCAGCTTTTTGATACAAAGGAAATTTTGAAGGGCTGGAAATCTGACAGAAGTGGGGGTAGAAGCGCAGATGCAGAACAAAAATCAGAAATAAATGTGGGTTTATTTTGCACTTGAATTTAATTCTTGACATATTTTAGAACCCAAAGCAGAATAGGGGTACTTCAAGGCATTGCTAGTAAAAAAAAAAAAAAATGTAAAGGATGTGAGAATACATAATCTCTCCTCACTGCATCCGGCGACAGTCGGAGTCGGCGCAGAACTGGGAGTGCAAGGCACGGATAGCACAGCTCTGGCTGTGCCCCCTCCACAGGGGCACCAAGCTGGAACCTACCTACCCTGCGTGCCGCGCTCGCTGTCGGTTCGTTACGCGTCTGTGGGTGATGGTAATCCTCACCGTTCTCCAGACTCCCAGTATCTGCTGCATGGTTAGAAACTAATAATGCTTTGGGTATCGTATCTTTGTTTCTGCAACTGCTGCTAATGAAGTTCTCTGTGTGCAGATTTTATTTAAATTCTACTTTTCTTTTGATCTTGCTGTCAGTATTTGAAGTTGACTGATATTTATCACCGTGTTCTCATTACCTGCCCTAGTTTCCCTGGTGCATACCCCATGGCCCTCTTGCTTAATGCTGAACTGGCAAAGATGCTAGCAAATGTCTCATAGACAAGCTGATGAAGTCAGACTAATGACTTAGGCTGGGTTCTGAACTTAAAGCTTTTGCCATTTCGGTTGAGGTATTTTTTTGTTTGTTTTGATTTTCTCTGGGAGGTGTGAGGGGAGCTACACCCAACGAAACCTCTTAGTATGGAAGCTGCTACTAAGCTAGCAGAGCTAGTCTGGGGCTTAATGTTTGGTGAGCATTCAGTGATACATTGGGGAGGCCTTGAGCGAGTCAAATGAGTATTTTAATTCAGTTTTCAGTGTATTTCTTCTACTGTTGCGTTACTCATTTTAAAAGTGGGCACATTTTACTGTCAGAATCATTTTAAAAGAAATAGAGCTCGTTTCAGTTGAAATGAAAGGGAAGTGTTACCATAAGACAAATTCGTGATGAGTGTTCTTCTGTTGGTACAGATGGCATCTGTGTATTTTTATCACTATAAATCACTCACAGTTGGAGTCATACTTAGTCCAATATCTTGCTTGATGTTTATTACAATAATCACAGTTTTAGATACAATATTAATCGCTCACATCTTTGGAAACATTTGGATTGGTAGATGAAAAAACATATTTATTTTGAGAAAGCAAACGATACAATTATTTTCCACATATTTGTAAATTTACAAATAGTAAACAAACTATATTGCACAGCAGTGAATTAGCTGAAATATTGATGGGTAAGCCTTTTTTTTTCTCCTACAATATGTTGCAAGTGTATGACTGATGAATCGGGACTTCAAGTAGTACCAGTAAATGCACTGGGGATAGTTATCTACATTCAAATACAAACTCTATTTATTGGTTTGGTTTTTTTTCCCAAAAGTCTCAGCCTATTGGTAAGATTCCTCAAAAAGCTTTGAATTTGTGCTTTAGGCTGTGATGACTACAGTTACATTCCAGCTCTGAACTGGTAATGGTCCGCAGCTCAGAGGGGAGGAAGATTTTAAAGACCAGATTTTCAGCTAGAGGACAGCAATGTGGATCAAACTACCTTCTTATTTCCCTTCTTCTGGCAATTGCTGATGGCTTGTTTGGCTGTTAGCACAACCAGTTTACAGACTCTCTTTTATTATACAGGTTACTCTGCTCCAGAGATGCCTGGTCCCTGGTGAGAAGCACCCTGTCTGTGCTTCCAGCACCTGAGCCAAACCCCACAAGCAGAGAATGGGAGAGCAGAGCTGTAACTACCTACATGCTACTACTCCTTGCTGCATCTGGTGAGTTTGTCTAACTTGTACTGTAATATCTACATAAAATGGACTATGAATCTTTGCAAATGGTGTTGGCAGCGTTCCGTCCAAAACGAGCTGTGGGCTGTGCTCCCTTTTGTCTTTGCAAAATGGTAAAAAGGAGCATATTTGCTCCAAGCTTTCCAAACTATGAGCTACACCCTGAAGGAAAACAAAAAGAATCATTTCTTCATTCTCCCACATGAAAACCAGTTGCCCCCTGCTTTCCCCAGGATATGTGAGGGAAGCGGGCCTGCATGTACAAAAGATGTAAAATGGTGCCAACTGGTTACATAACCGATGTGACCTGATGGAGATAGACGACTTCTTACTCAGTTACTGGTCTTTTTCATAAGTAATGCAGTTTTCCTGTTCTGAACCTCAGCAATTACCCAGTTGAATTAACTTTTAAGGAATGGTATTCAAACTATGAAATATTTAAATTCAACTAAGATGTTAGCCAGATAATTTTGCACCAGTAACATTTATTGAAAACTGTAAGAAAATGTATGTTTCTATAGGCAGACACACCCCACCTAACCAGTTTCAAATTTGTACACACTTGCATTAGCAAATTGTAGCTTGCTTTGCTCAACTGAAGTATGAGTCATAAAGATATCAAAGAAAATAACATCCAGAATTCCTCTTGAAGAGTAACACATAATTAGAAAATTGGTTGACTCAAATGAACAGTCGTCTTCATAAGCAGAATTATCTTGAATGACCTTCTATCTAAATATGCCTTTACACAAAGGGCCGACACTTGCTATCCCTGTTCATGTGAACCCTCCAAGCATGTCAGTGGAATTATTCCAGGGTTACAGAGCCAGGAGAGCTTTAGCACTGCTGAGCTACTTGTGTGTACAAATGTGGGAGGTGGGCTTGGTTTTTTTTCTTTTCTTTGTTCCTGTAGTACCTGTAACAAATATACTTTGCTGTTAAATACTCTGGCTATACCAGGAGAACATGACATTTGTATTATGGTGTGAAATATAATTAGAAAGAGTTCCCTGCCTTCACTTGATGGATAAAATTCAGCTGTCTCTATAATGCAGAATGGACAATTTTTTCACTTCCATTGTTCTGATGGGAGTAATTCCATTAACTTCAGGGCAGTTACTTGGTACTTGCTGCCATGTAACTGAGTGCAGAATGTTGCCCCCTCAGACGTGAAAACACTCAGAGAACAGTTGTGAGAAGATCACACTGCAGGAGATTGTAAATGGGGAGAAAGGAGTAGTTTAGAAAGTAATTTGCTTAATCTATTTTGTAAATCCATTTTACACTTACATACATTTATACTTCTGTATTTACACATCATAGAAAAAGGGACATCAAAAGTCACCCAGTTCAAGCCACTGTCACGAGCTGGGATCAGCTTTGCCTAGTGCATGTTATGTGAAAAATGATAGTTTACTGTTAGGACTTCCTGAAACAAAATTCTGCCCTTTCTAATAAAGCATAGGTAGGAGATATAAATGTTTTACCTTGAGTAACCTAAAATTCACAACAGAACTTGAGAGTAAAAAGGATGATCCCATATACACACATTTCCCTATCAGCTGAGAATCTTTACTGTCGTGCCATTACCATGCTGGAGCTGCTGTGCTTACCAGCTGGCACACCCACATAGTGGAGGGTTTGGGTAGAAATGGCTTATAATACTTTACATACTGAGGTGTTATTAATATTTACTTAAAGTATTAGCCATGTTTGTAAACAGAAATTAATGTCATTAAGAGATAATTGGATATATTTGTAATTCAGTAACATGCTCTAGTGAAATTACACGCATTAGACTTCCCGTATCGGTTCAAATGTCATCAGTGTTAAAATGCAAGACAAACATCTTTCAGAAGAACACCGAGGAATTGTACAAAACTTGAATTTTTAAAAATTAATCATACAATGGAGCTATTTTCAATGTATTTCTTTACTTCCTTCTTCCACTTCATCACCAAGTACAAGATACCAGCTTGCATTAACTTATTGTATAATCTTTAATAACGTCATGATGTAATAATATTATATGTCCCACAAAACACTATGGGAACTCCGTATGAAAATACCATATAATTATTTCTTGCACTTGATTATAAGTGTGGAGCAAGTCTAAATCAAAAAATCATATTTAATTCACACACATAAAATATTACTGGAGTAACGAATTAGAAGTTGTCAGATAAGAGAGAGTAGAAGTTTTCCTCACATCTGCAGGAGTACACTCAGTGAATTTCTAAGGCAGATTGGGCTTTTTTTTTTTTTCCTACCAAATTTTATAAGAAAGCTATTGCAAGATTCCCACCATCTGTAACTCATTTTAGTGCGACCAGCTGTTCTTGTGTTACTTTGACCACATCCATTTCGTAACGGTGAAATTCATCTTTTAAATTTGGATTTCATCCAAAATAAAATTTGTAAAGCCAAAATAAAATGACAAACTGTGACACCAGATCCAGCCCTGCCTGTCCCTCTCCGCTTCTAACGCGGTGGCTCTTACAGTCCCTGGTCTGGCTTGACTCCTCCGTACCTGTGAATGCATATACAAAAGTACCATCAGAACCACTTTAGCACTGTGGTGTTACAGTGTATATATAGCAACAGGTCGTACACTAATGCATTTTTCAAGTTCATTAGATATTATTGAAGCAAGCTTTTATACATCTGTCTCAGACATCACACAAGAGAGAGAGATTTAATAGATGGGGTAAAAAGTATTCGTAAGTATTACCATGATGTAAAAATTCTTCTTGATAGCTTGGTGGCTTGAATAAAAGCATAAGGTAAAAAGGATGCACGAACAGAAAATTAGTGCCGTGTATTTATAATTTTTATCAAGAAAATAGTTCAGATGTTTGATGTCAGAAAAATATAACCTGCTGGGTATGAAACAGTATTGAAGTCTACATGTAAATTACAACAAAATAGTTATTCTAATAATTAAACATTCTAATAATTAAACTTTCATACATTCTCCTGCTCTGTTTAACTAAAATGTTACTTCTAGAAAGATTTTTTCTCCCTACACATAATATGTACTCAAGACACTCCTAATTATTTGACACGGTACTTAGATGAAAGCCTATAATAATCTGTTGTTTACTAGGATTATAACCAAATTTTACAGTTTAGATTTGCGTACATAGGCTCAACTGCTTGAATACTGTGACTCACCCCATTGGTAGGTGAGCACCATCTTTCTTCTTACATCTTGTTTGTGGTTTTTGGCAAGTCTTTTCAAATGCAAATGCCTGACATTAACTAAGTGGCTTAAACTTCAGACATAGTGGCTTGAAATCCATGTTCCATTAGGGAGTATTCAGTAGTTCTGAATGTCATGTTACTGGCTCGGAATGTTATATACTTATCATCTTTTCTAGTGGGGCTCAAAAATGTTCATTTAATTTCTTTGACATTAGCTACTGAAGAAAGGGAATCTATCAGATTGAATAGTTAATCCAGGGCCTGGGTTATGGTTCTGATAACGCAACCCGTTCTGCAGTGGCTGTGGACAGGTTACAGCATGCCTATAATTATATATCATATAAACACATTACAGCAGTAGTTTCTATGGGCACAGCTCCAGGAACAATCTGGGGTTGTTCTAAATAACAAATATAACACCACTGCAAAGTGTGGGAAACAGTGCATAACACCCAGTAAGAACGCTCATGCTGGGAGGACTGGCATTTGGCTGTTATGCACCTAATAATACAAGGAAAAAAAATAATTAATTGGAGGTTGTTAGGAAGGGGTTGGAAGTAATTGTTTTGCCAAATTAGTAGTCTGGAAGATAAGACCAAGTTCGGTAGAAAATTCCTTCCTGTCACTATTTGGCAGGAGTACGTGAAGGGGAGGTTAACCGCTTGTTCTTCAAAGTAATGGAAAAAAGCCTTTTTTTAGCGAAAGCTGCAGTTCGTACCAGTCACTATTCCTGACCCGGTTGCCAGCTGCTGAACTAGTTGATGTTTCAAGTCTATCAAAGGGAGCAATAGACGTGTGTGCAGAATAAGCAGAAGCACTTTTGATTGGTTGCATGGACCGAGCTGGCAGATGCTTGCAGCTCCTTGTGACTACCTTCCTTTCTTACTCCGAGAGCGTATTTTCTCTATGGCAAGGTGTCTCCTGAAATCTGCACGTTAGCTCAGTTTATATTTCTTCATTCAAAAATAAAAACTATACGATGGTTCCTTCTCCTGATTCTTTCTTGCTGGTTTTATCCTTATGAAATCTTTTTGGAACATAACGGATACCTGTCTTTCCTGAGAACTCTTCATAATAGTCTGAGAAGGATTTCCTAACCAGTAATAAGGGTATCACTAGTGGTTTTTGTGCTTGTTTTAAGTGGCTCGCTGAAAAACAAACATACAAAACCTCACAACAAATGAAATACGTTTCAAATAACCAGCTATTACAGATGCTGTAAGGAACTGAAAATGCACAAGGAAAAGAATGTGTCATCCTGTCAGCTTTGTCATAGCAGGAACAGCACTTGTCTCTTGTGGCTATAGGTTCAGTGTAGCTCAAGTGGACTGTACTGACCCTTTTCCATGAGCCATACAATTCAGGAACAATTGGAAAGGCTCCAGCATGGTGTCAGTGCTGGCTTGCCCAGAAAGCTGCTTCAGTGTAGACGCAAAACCTGCAGTAGGAACTGCTGAGGTCCATCAACTCATCCTTTCTTTTCCACACCATGTATTTCAAAACCTGCACTTTTTTTCACGTGCTAGCAGATGAATAATGGCAAAACTGATCAAAAGTATTCATTTACTTTCTGGTCATCATTTTACTGGTTTAGTGTTTTACTCAAAAGGTCAGGGGGATAGGGTTTAAAACGCCCGTTTAGGGAAGGACAGTTTAGTTTATGATTACTGTACTACAGAAGAAAGGCATGTATATATCTAATCCAGTTTCTTATGTGGGAAAGGAAAACAGTGTGAAAACCAGAGACTAAAAGTCAAGATTCCTCTTCTGGGTCTGCAGCTACAATATTATGCTTTGTGATGAACCGTTTGACATCCCTTTACTTAGTCCACCTCCTGTAATATGGGACAAAATGCCATTTCTCATGAATGTGTACTGACTAAAAAGAAAAAAAATAATATTTCACATTTTTATGAGGACACACAGACACAATACAATGGCAGCCTATAGCTGTTGTTTTATTTAATGCATAAGAACCGTGGGATTCTTTGCAAAGTTTCTCTTTAAAGAAAGAAATTTATCAGAATATGTTCCAAGGAAATACTTCGGACAGTACTTAATGGTCTAAACCAGCTTGTCTGTAACAACTTTTAGAAATAATGGGCATGTGATCTTGGCTTGCTCTCATAATAACTTTGGTGCTGATGCTTATCTTGCTTATTACTATTATTTTTTTTATATAGCTGATTAAATGTCATAACACTTGGAAATTAATGTTCTATTTAATTACAATAGAAGGACAGCTGTTAGGTGTAGTGATGACTGTTCTTTATTTCACTCTCTTTGAAGTTTAACTCCACCCTACAAAGCACCTTCTTCCTGATTTATACCCACAATTCTCTCTGTAAAATGCTTGCACAAGATTGATGTGTATTGCCATCCATCCAAAACAACACTGAGGATACAAATTAAAACTGGGAACCCGCGTCCCAGTGAAATCGCCTAGTCACTTATCTTTCCCAGTGCGCCGGGCTCCGAGAACTCTGAAATACTGACATTTCTGCTCTGATGTGCAAGGGCAGTTACTTACACAGTCTGTTCTACACTTCCAGTGTTATCTGACTATAAACATTTGAATTATGAGACTAAATTACCTACAAGTATTTTAGTAAAATTAGCCAGGTCACTTTGTGCACTATTATTGTATTTTATCCATTTTCTGTTATACATAAATACCATGATGGCAATTTCTGTCAGCTCACTTGTCCTTTACGCTGTATTTTGCTCAGACATTGGCCCAATTAGTAGTGACAAAGCCACTTCGAATTCGGTATTTGTTTTGAAATTTTGTTCATATTTTAAGAATCCCAGAAGCAGGTGACTTCCGTAAATTATAACACAGAACTGATCTCAGTGAGAGGTCGGGTGCAGAATGTAAAACACAATCCATATTTTGTGAACTTTAGGAAAAAAAGTTGAAGTTTCTCAACATTTTATTTTATTGTTCGTCTTCAAATGTTACGCAAGCAGTAAATGTGGTGCTCAGGGACACAGTTTAGTGGTGACCTGGCGGAGCTGGGTTAACAGTTGGACTCAATGATCTGAAAGGTCTCTTCCAGTCAAAATGATTCTGTAATTCTACGATAATTACAACGGTACCGTACGTCTGAGTTACTATCGGTGCACACAGCTTTTTGGAGGTGATGAACTCAGCATTCTGCAATGTAATTCCTTCTGCAAAAGGAATTATTGATGATATTGACCTTTATTTTGCGTTTAAAGATTTTGGATCTAAATCTGAAATGAAATGTCATCCTCTCGCCCATTTTGAAGACAGCAAGTTGGAATAAAGCCCTCTGCTTTAATACTGGGCTGGGGGCTCTTGCTGTGTTTATACAACAAAAGATGATAGTTCCTGGTTGAACAGTCCCCTGTGGGCTGCCCCAGGGAAGGGTCACTCCCCGCAGGAAGGTCCCATCACATGTAACCAGATAACCTAACTCTCAGACAGCCTGTCTGGCCTAAGGGCAGCTCATAACTTCTTGAGCAAACCCAAACAGCTTCCAGGCCCAAGCGTAGAGATTTCGGGATTCTTTTGAGTAGTTTTGCAACCCCTGACTAATTCTAAATGAGTGTGTTTGGTTTGCCCAGAGAGCGATAGCCTACTGAGATAGGGGATTTCTCCTTTTGGTACTCTTTCAGGTGTTTCTAGAGAGAGTCTCTGCTTTGGGTTGGCTTGGTTTTTTGTTGTTGGGGGTGCTTTTGCTTGGGGTTTTGGTTTTTGTTTGGGTTTTTTTTTGAAGTGGTTATTTCTTTGAGATTATGAACTTTGTTGTCTTACATGTTTTAACCTGTGAAAGGAAATAGCATTTTTCTCTCTCTTCACCACAAACAGTTCTAGAAATAACGGTCTTAAGTGGCAGCAAGGGAAATTTTAACTAAACTTGAGGAAGACACTCTGATGATAACACTTAAGCTCTGGAATAGATGGGCTGCAGAGGTTATGCCCTTGCTAGAAAGGGAACAAGAAACTTTAAGAAGCCTTTAGGTAGAGCTGATCCTGCCTCGGTAAAAGGCAAACATGTGAAATGATCTGTCCACCTTCCATTGTCAAAGAATCAGAAAAAGAAAGTGTGTCTTGTTCCTCTTCCACCTCAGCAGAGGCTGACTTAGAATTCGATCCTTTTCTTGTCAAGGCAGAATTTCTGACCTTGATACGTTTTAATTCTATTGGTTTATTACCTATTCAGTTTGTGTGGCTTGGAGAAGCAGGTTTTGCAATGCAACAAAGGTAATCATGGTGCTTTGTTCTCTTTCGTGTTTTTTCCTAAGACTGACAAAGGATCTTTACAGCCTGAATGAAATTATAACGGTCATTCTTAGAGGCTTGAACTGTCATATCCATCAAAAATACACAAACATATATAAATGCATACAGAAGTGTAATAGGAACAGAGATGAGTTTTGTGTTCTCAAAATCCTGTCCCTCAAAACTCTCGATTAGTTGGGAAAAAAAAAACCAACAGAAGAGAAAGTGTTGATTCTAGGAAGCTCTACTGCATTTTCCCTCAAAGTATATGGCATAGGCAAATTCAGAGTTTGCCATTAGAACTCTGACATTCTTATCTGTGAAGCCAGGATGGTTTTTCCAGGTGGAAAGATGTTTAATTCACTGGGATGGGGGAATGGTTCATTTGACAGAGCAAGCTCTCTCATGTCCGAAATCCTAGAATGAAATTCTTTGCACGTGTTTATGCATTGGGTGAAATCAGAGGTCTTTGTACTGTGTTTACTGAACAGCTTTGATGAGATATAAATACCAGCACATTCTGGTAAGTTTGTAACAAACAGAATGGTCTGCTTAATCCCAATATGGTCCTGTGTTAGAGCAGATTGGGTAGTACACTTCAGGGATGGGAAACGCATTCAAATTTTATCCAATAGCATTTACGGTTTATAAATTTAGATACATTGTGGGTGTATAGAAGCTGATTGTATAGCATTATTCATTACGTGCCTTATAGCAAGTTTTGGCTCCTATTCTGTTCAATGATTGCACATTAGCATTCTTCTTGATCTTTGGTGCGTGAAGCTTCCTGCAGAACTGGTTTGAACTAGTCACTCGTGCTTGAAGAATATTCTTTCTTCTGTTCCTGTCATTAGAAAAACTTATTATTGATAGCTGATGATTTTCCAGTACTCTTCCCAGTTCATAAAACTACAAACTGGATGCTCACGGACCAGCCACATCTCTGACACTGGCTTGATAGGTGGACAAATAGGGACCTAATGGACCATGTATGAAAGGCTCACGATGGTTACCATTTACTCTGGCCATGGGTAGAAGGTTCTTCTGCGTCTTTCTGACTGGTCAGTTGGGTTATCAGATGACTTGCAATTAAAATAATAAGGCAGTTATTAAGTCAGGAGTTCTGGAAGTGATAGTCTAAAATCCACTGACCACAGAATTAGTAGCTTGTGGAGGAGAACACAGTTACTCTCTTTACTCTTACAGTTGGCAAAGCACGTGCCTCTCTCTACTACACTGAGTTTATTTTAGCCATGTGCTCTTTGGTGTAAAATGCTTTCACTCTACTTTGTGGATAATCATTAGACAGGCAAGTTGGGCTGCTAGCAACGGGGAAACATCTTTTGTGATACAGTTAAGGTGGTTGTTATTATTATTATGGTTATGAGGTGAGAATTTTACCAGTAGCTTTAATGGCTGATAAGAAAAGCTGATAAACAAATGAAGCCAGATAATGGCATAGACCATGCACACACAGACCTAGTGTCTGAAACTTGCCACCTGTTATTTACCCTTGATTTTACTTTAGTACCAAAAAAAAAAAAAAACCAAACTAATCCAATATTCTTAAGATAATAAATCTTGTTTTTCAGATGGCACAAATTAACATGGAAGACCAGTATCACCCTTGCAAACGAAGTAAAAATTTCTGAAGTTGATCATCTTCAAAAGCCTCTCAGGTAAGGGCCGCTCTTCTTGCAGGTATTACAAAATATCTCATGTTGCCTTAAAGATTTTATAAAAACAGGGTAGTCTTAAAACAGCCTTTTAAGTTTTTTAAGCCTCTATTAATTTGGCTTAAAGCCTGAACCTGCTTCTGGCTGCACATTCTGGTTTGCTCGCTGGTCTAACAGCAATAGAAAGTGGGGAAGTGACTGTGTTGACAAATATTCCAAGATACTTGTGGCAATCCGTATAGGTCACTGACTAAAAGGACAGAATAGAAACAAAAATGGTGCTGCTCACTTCAACTGCTTTAAGGTTAGGGCCATGCACAGTCCTTTGGACACCCAGCCACTCCTTTCAGCCCTGTTCACAATGCCAGTGCTGAACGAGCAAGGGTCTAACGACCTGACTCCTCATGCCAAGTTTAACCCTTGGTTAATAAGTTGCCTGTGTAACAGATAAATTGAGATTGAAAAGTTTTGTCTTTCTGAATACTGGAAATGCATTTCAGGCAGAATGGAACTACCGCTTCACACAACACACTCCAGAAGCTGATAATTTTGGGAAGGTTTGTAAGCAGCGTTTATGTTATGCCATTGTTACAGGACAAAAACTGGATGTTAAAGGAGATTCTTTAGGACTTAACTAACACAGCAATATTTCATATCACACATAGGCTTGTTTTACTCTCTGTGTGTAGGTACACTTGCTTTTTAGTACGTGTGTACCTGACAAGTTATGCAAGTAAAGACTTTTCTTGACCAATATAGTAATCACAAATAAAAAACATCATAAAAGAACAATTACGTATGAAGCAGATAGCAGAAAGCAGAGCAGGGAAGCTGAAATATTACCTATGGGTGAATAAGTTAACCCGGAAAACAGCACCTGGTGATTTTTAAATGCATGCCTATAAAATGGAAAAATATTTGAGGAGAAAGTAAATCAGATATAAAAGCACCAGTGAACATAGATCGAAATAACAGCATGAATTGTGGTGCTGTGCACATGTAAACTCATGTACCTATGGAAATCATCAATGTTCCTGTAACAGGGAACCTCTTCAGTGCTACTTGCGTAGAATAACCAATATCCAGAGACTACAGGAAGCTACTAATTGGTTACGCTCCTCTAAATGAGGAGACAGAAGGCGGTTAGTTAAAGCCAACACTCTTTAATCTCTCCCTGCTCAATGGACTTTGTTCTTACTCTGCAGCCTTACATAGAATACATGTGTATAAAGCCCTACCTTGGAGGAAGGACCAAAGTATAACATTGTTCCTAATAAAAGAGTAATCCTTCGTATCGTGGTAGGTTTGTCATTTACAACCCAACTGAATGTGGCTGTCTGGAAGAAGGTATATGGGCGGGGTTGCACTTAACAGAATTAAAATTCTCATTATTTTCTATGACCTCTTTGAATCTCTGATCTGGAAGGAAATTTACAGAAGTTGAGAAGAGAGTCATCATATTGAGAGGTTAAAACTAGCAATGTTTTCTGAGCCAGACTTACAATTCTTACTGAAGTGAGTTTCACGTTACCCTACCGTATACCCGCCCAATTCCTGAAACATTGCTAAAGACGTTGACAGTCTGGTGTGACATTTCAAATTCTGAAGCTAGTACTCCTCTCAGAATTAGAAAGAAATCCAACTCTGCTAGCTGGCAGCACAGGATGACCGAGCCCCTGCTTTTGCTGTCAGGAATGCTGTGTCCACCTGTCTGACATACATTGCTGAGGCACCCGGCGTTAATTGTTCCTCTCCCAACATTCATTTTCACAGACTCACACTGTACATCAATAAGGGCGAGGTACTGAAGTGAAAAAAGAGTTGCAAGATGAATGTTTGTTCTTCCTAAAGCCCATTTCTAGCATGGGGTACATCTTACTGTCTGTGAGCAGTTACTGGGTTTTCCAGCAGCACAGTACAGGGATAACTTCACCTGGGCACAAGCAATTCTTGTATTCCAGTTCAGGTAGAGGGGCAAACCAGACCTACCAGCTGCTACGTTTCCAGGGGCCACGACTAAAACAAGTCTGAGAATAGACTTAGTGGAACCGGGTCAAAATAAAAATGCCTTCCTTCAGAAAGCTCAGCAGTTGTGGTTTTAAAATGCAATCTAATTGTAGAATTAAAATTAAAATATACATTTAACTGAAATGTTTTGATCGTGACAGTTTTCCAACTTTAAATAAAAAGTAATTGAAAGACTTAGCGGAACAGCACACTCAGTTCCTGTCAGCAAAGGAATCCTGCTTTT
>JAAGNO010024392.1:0-51255 GCA_033439905.1 Ceryle rudis
AAGCAGAGACGCCAAGATAAAACACTACTGACATGTCTGTATTCATATTTAAAAACAAAACAAAACAAAACAAAACAAAACAAAACAAAACACAACACCCAAGAAAACCCAACCAAAAGCAAAAACCAAAAACAAAAACAAACCCAAACCAAAACAGTAAAAACAAAACAAAACAAACCACCACACCAAACCCCTCTGGGATCCTCCACCATTTCTGTTCAAAAGCTTTAGTCAAGGACAAAACCAAATTTCTGTGTTTTTTGCTTTGCTTTAAATAAAGACTTTGCATTTAGTAACTAGAAGGACATTGCGAATAGATGGAAAATGAATCTGAACAGTTTGGTAGTGCTGAATCCAGGCTACTGGAAAGCCTATACTAGAAAGTGTTGTGGTTTTGGTTTAAGAAAAACCTCTTTTTTTTTTTTTTTCCAGTAAAATGAAAAAGCCAGGTAGTCATAGCATTGCACAAGCACTCCTATGAAAATGTGGCTAGTCCAGCAGATGAGCAGAAGCTCACCTCATTATTATGTAGCCAGCCCTGTACAAACAAGGAAAGCACTCCTGGCTGGGAGTGAGGAGCACTTTGGGCATCTGAAAAGCACTACTTACAAGACTCTTACACATTCAAATTGTGATCATTACCTGTGGCCATGATTATTGCATCCCATCCTTCCCTTAATGATCTTGGTGTGAGTTTTAACTGTATTTCAGTGGAAACATCAGGCTTTACAGAATGCTTCTGGCAATAGATAGCACTTTGAAACTCCAACTCACATTTGGGTTCTTCCATTTACAGTGTCTTCTTCTTAGTGATGATTTGACCCAAGTCCACTTCAAGCAAGAAACTGGCACCGATGGGGTGTTTGTCACTTGTAACTCTTCGAAATAACTATGGCATGCTATTGGGGCCACTCCTGAAGTTAGTATCTCTTTTGCTTTTGGCATTTTAAACACTGATGCATAATTTTCACAGCCAGTACTTATGATGAGGTGTGATTGATATAAAGAAACCATAAATCATCTAGTGGTACCCACGTATCAAGCACTGAAGTGGCTCAGTGGAATTAACTCTCCAGTGCTTAATCATGGACATAATATTTATGCCTGATTTTTTTTTGTTTGTTTTTACCTGCAAATTCTGTGCAGGAGGTAGATTCTGGGACTTAAAAGATCTGACATTCAGATTTTTCTCTTTCCTAGATTTTTCTTCTCTCAGTTTGCATTTTTGTCTTTTCTCTTCAGGCTCAGGAGTGTTTTCATAAGGGCAAAATGGCTTTGCAATCTTTATTCAGGTTAGTCTGTTTCTGTGCCATGTCCCATTTATTTGAGTCAGTATTACTCGCAGGTGCAAGGCTTTGCTGGTTTGGGCTGCTTTTCAACAGAAGAGAAGGTACCAGCCAACAATAATGTTTTCCTAGCACATGACAAGAACCAAGCACTGTCAGGAAGAACGCACTTACTTTGGAATATGAAAAACAACAAAATTAAATGAATAGTCATGAGGCATCTATGAGACAACAGCAGGCAAATGTGGTTATTTTCCCTTCTTTCAAAACATAGAGATGATGTCCAGGAGAAACAAAATCATGATGCCAAATGCTCTCACAGGAAGCCATACTTGTCTGATGCTGTGGGCAGCATGAAGGGTGATCTGCTATAGCAATGGTCTCTGTTTTTTCCCACTGATGTTTTATTATAAGCAGTCATATAAAAGAAGAAAAACCACTGTAGAGAAATTGTTACTAAAATAAGGGGTTATCTTGCTTACATACACTATTAAAATAATTCTCTTTTTCTAAGAAAGGCACAGTACTATGTTTTATATTTTTTACATGCATTGAATGTAAACTTTTTCCCCAAATTGACACAGCTGTGTTGCAGAGATGCTCGGTATGGTTACCTTGCTTGTCTGCGAATTCACATCTTTTTAATTCCTTTTCTGCTGTGGCATCACACACATCCTCTCTCATTCCCCTGGCAAACAAACCAGGGCCTTAGGGCTCTTAGGGAAGGTCACAGTCCTATGAACCGACTTTCTTGTCCCAGTTTGGTGGCTTAAAGTCACTCTAATAATGTTACCGTGGAGAGTTTCTGACAGAACAATGTCAGCCTATCACTGCACTTGAAAGTAACTGTATCTGCCAAGGGAAGACTCTGCAACGTGCAAGCTAAAATATACTTTATTTAATATACTTTCTTTAATTACTCCACATGGTGCAAAAACCACTACCAAACAGATGCTGAAAAATCTTTATTTCTTCCTGCAGTCCATAGACAAACAAAACTAACCGTTTGCTGGTGAGGATGGAATTATTCAGTGTATATAAATTAGCTGTAAGAAACTAATTTCATATTAAATGAACAAATATCTTGCAAACTGATTCGCTGCATTTCTTTATGACATCCTGGCACATGCAGATTTGCCAGGCACAGCTGCCCCTTCCACTACCCACCAGCTCTGCCAAGTCACCAGCACTGCTTCTCCTAGAGCCTGGTGGGATGAAGGAGGCAAGCTGATGTGAGAGCTGCAAATGGCAAAACCCTCTCCTCATCATGAACCTTCAGTGCTTGCAAGTGCAAAGCATTCAGGTGCAATAACCATGCTGACACACAAGCCCAAACTGAAGGGACTGCCCTCTGTACATCATAGTGTGGCAATTTTCACCTCTGCCCATGGAAAATATTCACAAATTGGCTCATTTCCTATCTGATTATCTAAGCTGCTTCTCCTGTGCTTCTTGTGTGGGGAGGGAGGGAGGGAGGGAAGGGATGGCAGGCAGATGGCTGAGGAGGTGAAATTAATGAAAGCAAATTAGTCCCTGGAAAGCTCTGCTCTTCTATCGGTAAACCACAGCCACATACTACAGGCTAGTGCCTACCCCAGCACCAACCTACCTTCTGGGTAATTAGAAACACTCTGTATTGCCTTCTCTATTAAGTTATCAGTCCTCAGTATAATACTCAAAGAAGTAGGTTCCTACCATTTTAAGAAGAAGGGTTTCTCACCACTGATAAGGAATGTCTGATTCAATCACATTTGCTTTTCAGTCACCTGTAACCTGTTGCAAAGGATAAGTAGTTGACTACTTTCCTTGGACTTCGTACTGTCCATGACAATCCTATATTATATTGGATAATGGCTTCAGGTTGACTGTGTTGGAGACAGAAGGGTTGCTGAGGACACTGGTGCAGAATAAATTTGTGTCTTTTGTATGCTTGGAGCAATGGCTGAGAAATAAGTGATGAGTAACAAACTGCTTACTCAAGTCAGCCTCTCTGGATGTATCCACCTAACTTAAAATAATGCAGTGTGAAAAAAAACGGTTATTCACCAAATACTGTTTCCAAGTGAGTATCTCTGAAGTATCTGCCTTTTTACATACACTAAATCATTTGGGATTTGTTAGGCAGTATTATTTTTACTGAAATGATATTTTGCATTCCACAGCTTCCCATTTCCTGTAAAGGAAAACAGTCTTAAAATATATAGCTAAGCCACAGGCAGACAGGAACAAGGTAATGCATAGACTGGCTCCACCTGTATTAGCCAGAATTTAAAAAAACCAACAGCAAACAAATAAAAATTCACAAAGGTGAGGTTAAAGCAGACAGGCTCCTTTCTTAACAAATCATGAACCATACTCTGTGTAGCCTTTCAAACTCACTCCTTGCTAGAGGTAGCCTTTTATTCCTTCCACAGGCTTCCTGACTCTGAAATAACTTCTCCTGGATAAGTTGTGTCTGGCACAAGGTGTGGGGCTGAGGGAAGCTGAAAATTGCAGGGTATCAGGTGGCTGTCCAGGGAAGCAACACATAGGGATATAGGATTGACCTGGTATGGCCAGGTTGAATAAACACTATGAGTGCCCTTACTTCACCTCAGCTTTCATGGTGGGGTGGCTTTTCTTCTTCCACTGCTGCCACACGCTTGTTACCTGTGCCATGCATCTCCAACTTGGTGTGGGCATGGGCGAATAAGAATGACAGGGAAAGACTTTTTACAAGGATCTGTAGTAATTTGTTATTGGGCAACAGTTTTAACCTAAAAGATGGAAAGTTTAGATTGGATCTAAGAAAGAAAAATTTTACGGTGAGGGTGGTGAGACTCAGGAAAAAGGTTGCCTAAAGAAGCTGTGGAAGCCCCATCACTGGAAGTGTTCAAAGTCCAGTTGGATGGGGCTTTGAGCAACCTGATCTAGTGGAAGATGTTCCTGCTCATGGCAGGGGATTGAACTAGGTGATATTTGAATGTCCCTTCCAACCCAAACCATTCTATGCTTCTGTGATTCTATGTAGGTTGAAGGACCAAAGCCATTTTGACAGCAAAACCAGTGGAGATGGCTCTCACCATCCTGTCTGTGCTGGAGGCCTCCTACCTCCCAGCTTGATAGATACTCAGGGCAAAAAGTTAACAAACCTGTTTGAAATAAAAATTAAAGAAAATACTGCCACTGCAAGGCAATCTCTGATTCCTTGGAAAAGCTATGAACAAGGCCACATCAAGGCGTGGAGGAACTAAGCTGGTGATGTGGCAAAGCCCTTGAAGTTCTTTCCTCACTGGAAGCAAAGCTGTGAGTCCTCATGCACTCAACAGAACCTGGAGGATGTGCGTCAGGTGGTGGTAGCATCTCCAAGCATTTCCTTGCTGCACTAAAAGTGGCATCATGGTCAGTGAGTCACACTTGTCACCGGCTCCTTCAGACATCCAGCTACTGCTGGCACATGAGCTGTATCTGAAAAATCATTTCTCACTTCTGCTAGTGCTTGGATTTATTAATCTTGAATTGAAGGTCCTCAAAAGGCTGGGACTGGAATGCATCAGACATCTCCTTCCTGTCTGTGATAACTGCACTCACCAGTGACGTGATACATGCCACTGGTAACCAGGAGGGTGGTATTTTTAGTGCTAGACTGCAGGCAAAAAGTCCTATTAGAGAACCTGAGAGGCTAGAAGAAAAAGTAAAAACCTGAGAACAGGCATATCCCAGAGCAGGGGAATCTGGTTTTGTCTTGTGTCTCCAACTTTGCTGTGTCTTCTGCCTTCACTGGTTATGGAATCAGCCTCTTGATTTTTCTGACATTTAGATGTTGTTTTCTTTGTTTGCAGCTTCTTACACATGGTTCCTAGTTCTGAATTTGTCAAGCCAAGCATCTCACAAATCTCTTTTAATGTCAGTTGCAGTTCCTCCTTTGCTGGCAGTTCTCCTCTTGATTCCCTTACTCGCTGCTTTTGCCCATGCCCCAGAATGACAAGAATCTGCATTATACCCATTTCCCTTCTCTCAGATATCGGTTTATGAGGGAACTTTCTAGCTGGAATCAATATATTTCAAATAACATCAAGATAAAAATGTAGCATTATGTTTTCAGAAAGTAGTGAATGAACAAAAAAAGCTTCCATATGAATTGAACATGCAGGCTAGTAGACTCCAAGGTCTCCAAGCCTTTCAGTGTGGTGGCAGCTACCTCACTACTTCACTGCTTCACTGGGACTGCAAATTGCATGAGGGTTGAGGAGAATGACTGAATTCCCTAGAAACATGTGAAATCTAGAAAGTGGGTGGACCTACAACTCTGTTTATCCAGTATCCTTCAAAGTCAATGGAGGCTCTGCAAAATCAGCTGGCTTTGGTTCAGGCCTCTGCTGCCTTCCTGCTGGTTTATAAGAAACAAGAAGGGCCAAGAGGCTACATGAAACCCACAGTTCATGGTGGATGTCTACATACAAGAATAGCCAGGCACATATATGTGTGTGTGTGAAAGAACTGTTCTGCCCTAGGAAGTTAGCTTAAACAGGCTTTTTTTGATAGAATTAAAAGCAGAAGGTTTTTCCAACTTCAAATATTTATACGAACAGGAGTACTGTACTATATCAATCAAACACTCGTGGACTGAAGACACATTGAAATCTATGTACCTGATCTCTCAGAGGGCTCTGTGAGCTGCTTGGAGCTAGTTTATGTTAAAAAAAAACAAAACGCAACAAAACCGTAGCCCAAATGACAATACCAGAGCTTGTTAGTTCTCTGTTTACACTGTGTGAACTTAAGTTACCAGTATGACAGGAGAGGATGTATATTTTAGATAACACAATCTGGTTTCTATCTTTTGTATTTTTATATTTTAATCCTACCAGTCTCTTAGCCAAGCAACTGAGTATGAGGTTTAACTATTGTTGTATACAGGGAAAAATCCCAGCTTATCATAAAAAAAACCAATAGGTTTGAGTATAAAAAACCAATAAAGAGAAACCTAGTAATTCCATTTGGAAAGTGAATCAAATTGCTCAAACTCTTCTTTCGGTTCATGAACCTTGTAGTGGAAAAAAATAAAAGGAAACGGATTTGCAGAATTTTTGGTTCTGTTGCCTGCCTTTTTGTCCCTCGTGAACAGAAATAGACTCTGAGAACTGCCTTCTACAGACATTATTTCTTAGCAATTTCCATAACATTTCAAGTAAAACATCCACTTTTCTTCTGCCTGCCCTGTAAACACCAATCTGAGAGTCAAGCCAGATCCTCTGCTCTTTCCACGTGGTCACAGAGCCCGGCCCCATGCTCAGAGCAGCTCCCAGGGCTGTGGGACCTTCTGGGAGCATCTGTGCTACACGAACAGGCTACCTTCATTTTCTACCTCACTTACTGCTGCTTCACCTTGGTCTCACTCTCTGAAATAATATTTCAAGATGATAAGTCTACTTTTGGTCTAGTGAGAAAAATTTGGGGACTTGGAAGACTTACTAGCTGCAGATAAGGTAGCTGGGAAATGGTGCTGGAGTTGCAAACTCCAGTTTGGGGGGCGGGGGGGGTGGAATTTTTGCAAAGATCTGACTGCTCTTGGCAAGCAGCAGACAGAGATCATGGAGCTAAATACCTGTGGAAACCCACTGATATTATATGGCAGTAATTATGCCATGAAACACCTTGGCATCAAACATGAGGATAATAAGGAATTAATGAAGCAGTGTCTTCAACTGGGACAATCTTACTTATTCCCAGAGAAAGGTGTATCACTAAAGGAAGCTAAGGCTACCTCTGTGTCACTGAAAGCCATCCTGCTGTCCCAGGAGAATGGGCAGATCCTCAAGATGACCTTACCCAGCTGTGCCCAAGGTTCAGGAGCTGGCTGTGGCCAGGTGGTTTGCCTGAGCCCTGCCTCACTTCTGCTTCCTTATCCGTAGTAATAACCACTGGGGGCACTGGGTGAGCAAGGATAACTTGGTTAAAGAAGGTTAGTGTCACACTGTATGTGCAGGTCAGGATATTATGCAAGCTGATTTCCACCAAAGCAAGCAAAACCAGGACACAGCAGGAGCCTAGCGTCTGGCTAAAATATATGGAAATTTTACCTGAGTAAGGTTTGTAACTCAGGCCTTTAATACAAACCAAGTCAAGAAAAATACATTTGACTCAACACAAGGCTTGATATTTTAAAAGCTTTGAACAACACCTCTGATGTGACTGACCTTGGAGAAATTTGTTATTTATAGTGCCATCAGCCAAAAAGGTATGTATTCATAGCAAGGCTTTGCAGGGTGGTTTCCTAGGAAATTTATAGCAGTGGTAGCAAAACCAGAAAAAGCAATTCAGATCAGCAAATAAGTAGATCCAGACATGCATCCTTCAGTGCATGTAAAATGTAGAGCCAGAGAAAAAACAGAAAAAAAATATGGTTCACCTAAAGGAGAGTACTTACTAATAAGTAGTATGTCATTAACACAAACAAAAGCAAAGAAATATTTGGGGTTGGTTCCACCTCCAAAGCAATTTTGGAGGAAGCATCTGCAAACACTTAGAGGGTCCTCCTCACGGGTTCCTTTACCAGTACTCATTACCACCAGTGTATTTATTCCTGTTACTCCTGCACAAAAGTGTCAAACTTCGGTAATGCCTTAGAAATTGCAGGAAGATTTCTGAAGGTTTGCTTGGCCCCTGTCTTCCTCCTCTTCCTCCTGTGGCCACCCCCAGCACCCTGTGAGGCCTGAGACCTCAGCACCACCACCAGCACTGACTGATGGACTGATAGGCAGTGCAGGAAACCCTGATGGAGGCTGAATTGATACTGATTCTGGGACATCTGGGCACTTCAGATAATCTCACCCCAAGTCCGAGATGACTTTTGCTTCAGTGGTGGCAATGTTCTGCTGTCCCCTTCACCTGGCTGTCCCCAGCAGTCCTGTCAGTCTGTGGGGTGATTTATGATCTTTGCTCTATTCAGCTTGAGGAACACTACTGATAAAAGGATAGGGGAAGGGTCTTTTAAAGAGACAGATGATTACAACCCTGTGGCAGAAGTCTGAAGACTTTTCAAGGCTTCTCTTGAGAACAAACAAGGTGTCAGATGTCATCCTAGAAACACAATGACCTACTCATTTCAAGATATGCTGTCAAAGAAAATAACTACTTCACTCTTTTCCTCATATGGCACTGTAAATGCCTCATATTCGTGTTTCCATAGTTTCATATTTTCCTGTAACCACATATAGTTCCTTAGAAATAATAAATACAGTACTTGTATCCACAGCTACAGGGCCTTATAGCATTATCCAAGACTGGCATTTTGGCTGATCTTCAAAATCCTCTAGGTACAGGTTCTTCCTGTGGCATCCTTTAGTTCAATATATCAAATGTGAAATGAGAGGCAGAGGCACTGACTTGAAGCTGGAACCACATATATCTGGGAGCCCCATTCCCTTTTTGTCATTTAAACACTTCTTGGTTTCAGCAGAAGTTTAGGCACTTCTCCATCACCTCTCTCTGTACCACCTGAACACGGTAGCATGCCTGCAACAGAGTGTGCGGGCTTGGACATGGCCATCTTCTCCAGAGGCTCAGCTCATGGCCTAAAACAGGAGAGCAAATGCGTTCCTCTTCAGTATCCTTATTTATTTTAATGCCAACTTTTGTGCACATTGCTCCCAACGGGTGCCATGGCCTCTCCCCCAGCTGCAACAGGGTTCAAGAGCCAGCGCATCCCTGACACTTTGCTCAGGTAGGTGTCCAAAGCCAGCCTGGATGTACCTGAGTGCAGGTATGCCCACAGCACAGCATAGAGAAAGCCAGGAGAAATGACCAAGACACACTCAGGTGGAAATCCAGAAACAGAGAGGGGAAAGCAAGATAAATTAATCATTAAATGAACAATAACACACTGTTTCTCTTTTCATACACTACTTACATAAGGATGTGATTTTCTGATGAGAGATCACGGGATGCATGAGAGGCTAGCCAACAAGTGACTTACATAATAAGCTTACACTAAAGGATGTGATGCCAAAAAACCCTGTAACAAGGATACTAGAGGACAGTTTTAATAACATATTCCAAACTTCCTGAAGTTGTTTATACCTTATTTCAGACTGATTAAAAGCTTTTTCTAACATGTGAACTAGTGTGAAATATCTTTTAGCTAGTGCTAAAAGATATGGGGACAGATCACAGTACACACTCTCGGCTAAGGACAGAAGAATTGCTGATATACCTCAAGAATAATTAAAAAAAAAATCATGTAATTACATGATTTGGGGGTTTATTCCTAAAGATTTCCTTCTATAAATTAACATCTCAGTCAGGAGATTATCTGTAATTTTTAGAGTAATTTTATGATGTAGATGTTCTTCTGCAACTTTTTATTTTTCAGACATTAGAGGGACTGGGGATTGATAAAGAGCTGTGAAATATCACAGGAAAATCATTAGTGTGACCAGGAAGAGGGCCAGACTTGCTTCTGCACCCCACATGTATGTTTATACAAACCCCACCGACAATGGCACAAAGCTCAAGAGTTACAACCATGAATCAGACCCAAAGTCATTACAGATTGAAAGTAGTTACTAATGAATGGCTTGTTTGGTGAGCCATATGAAAAAATATGGTGTTTGCAGTACAGATCCTAGAAGACAGATGTCCACATTTCAGAAATTACTTCCAAATTGGCACTACTTGTCACTCTCAGAAGAGAGGGGAAAAAAAACATTTAAAAGAACACTCTTCATCTAAAAACATATTTGTGTCTGAACTCTATTTACTCACTATGGCCTACAAGGTTTTGAAGGAAAGACTCAGTTCTGCAGTTGTGTTGGTGATTGTGGCAGTCTCTAGACCTCAGAATTATTTTAATGCATCTAATCTGAATTGATAAAAGCCAAAAAAGCATGCAGCTATTTCTAGTTCATCTTCTTCTACTGGGTGTTGTACTGCTTTACCCAAGCATCTCGTCCGCTTGTTTTCAGCTCTTCTGATTTACTGAAATCCTACAGGATTGCCAGGTGAGGACCCTAGTACAAAGGATTTAAAATCACCCCTACAGGCTCAGGATTCTAAACCACTTTTCATAGTCCTTTGCATAGCTCAGAAACTGGAAAAATCTCCACATCTGAAGGGGAATCCCACAGAGCTGCAGGCTCGGCACACATTCAGGCTGAAGGAAACCCCAATTCTGCCCTGATTTCCTCTCTACAAGGACTTTTGTACCTTCATCTCTTCCCCAGGAGACTGTCTTAGCCTTATAAACTGTTGTGCAACACTGAAAAGCTTCTGCAGCCTCTCCCCTTTATGTGGTGTCATTTTGCACATTACATTCGACCATGAATTGCTCCAGAGGGAGCATTACAGTGCAGTGATTAGAGCACCCAGGTGGGAGCTGGGACATGCTGGACCATCAGCACTAATAAATATTTAATCTTGGTATGCAAAGTGTAACGGCTTCAGTGAGAAAAATTGTGCACCTGCCAGCCCCACTCAACCCAGAGCCTGCTCAACCAGGACTGCAGGAAAATGCGGCTTCAAGCAGATGGTGGAGTTGAACTTGGATCTCCCAAACCATAAGCATGTGCTTTAGTCAATCTGCACATTCAGCCCAATTAGTGAATAGTGCCAGATCCGCCAAAGCTACATTTTTCTCACGCTAAATGATTGATCAAAACAAAAGAAAACATCTCACCCAGGCTCACCAGTTAGTCTTGCTGCTGATCACAGCCCCACAAGCAGTGCCAGTGTTTCACAACAGTCACTTTCTTCATCTGTCAGCATGCACCCTTTAGACACCATCAGGAAATAAAGTACAAAACTGGAGACAAGAAATTGTCTAATGACAGAAATTGGCAAAGGCAGGTGTAATCCTCAAGCTACTTTTAACTCATTTTTGGAAAAAAGAGGGTATCATTTTGACAACATGCTTTTAGCAAACAAAAGTAGAGATTCCCATGGCAAGATGTGGTCTTCCTGGAGGATCCAGTCCTCATTCACTTGGTAAATAGAAAGTGCCAGTTTTATCACAGATGGAATCGGATTTTTGTTAAATCAGTCTAAAAATGTACATTTTAAATTCAGCTTTTGGTACTATTTATTGTTATTGTTAAATGGCAGCTACGATGTGACAGAAATTGAAGAAAGCCTATTAGTATCTGCCCTTGATTTCACAGATTCTGTATAAACACCAGCTTCGTCTCTGATATTGCCCTTTCCTTACCTATAGCTGCTCCTTTGCTGCAAACTTTGAGCCAGGTTTAACTTTGGTTCTTTTAATCTCTAGCATCTTCCCTAGCTGTGGACTTGTCTCTGCTCTTTTCCTGCCTCTTCTCATTAGCCTAAAACACACCGTTTTGCTTCTCTGTTCTCCATTCCTCATGAATTTATTTTCCAAGAAGAAAAAAGTGAAAATAATTGCACATCTAAAACTCTAGGAAGTACCAAATTTAACCAGGGAGATGATTTGTGTCCTTGGAAGAGTTTGAGGTCACACTCCTGTCCTGCTCCTCATTGTGACCAAGAGCCCTGTAGCCTCCTTGACAGTTTCCACGCATACAGACAGGGTAGCTGTAGGGAAAAAAGGACAAACATCACCCGTCTCCAGCTGTGCCTTCACATACACAGACAAATCCTGCTAGGAAATGACAAGGAGCAGCTAAAGGAAATGGACTTCAGAGATCTGAAATGTTCATTGCTGCCTCCCTTGGAATGGATGAGATGAGAGAGGAAGTGTCAAATCCAAACCAGACCCTGCACGTACACCTGCAACTGTGTACACACAGCCATCTGAACTTATAGAGGACAAAAAGCAGACAAACGACTCAACTTGATAAGGCAATATGGGTATTTATATTATTACAGGCTAATGACCACACGTAAACCGGAGTATAAAGCCAGCCTTTGTGAAAATGAGGGAGATAAATAGAAGCTAATCATTGTTTTCTTGCAGTTCTGCTTTATGGATGTGAATACTTGAGACTGAGGCCAGTGCCTGGATCTTCTGTCAAGTATAGGCCTGAACTTTCTCTTGGTTTTATTCAAACTGCTGCTAATTATTAAAGCTCATCCAGGCAAACTCCAGTGTTGTTTAGCAACAGTTTCTGGGATTCTCATTTTTAAAGAGTTACTAGCAAATTGAAAAAGACAAGAGGAAGGAATTTCCTTTTTTTGCTGCCAAAGCAGGTAACTGTGGACATAATACTACTTAATTGTCTGAATGTGGTGTTTTCCCAGAGAATGAAGTTCTGGACAAGGAGCCCTAAAATCTTCCATGAACTCCTCTGGAGTTCTGTGCTGGCCGACATATCTGTGCTGTCTTGTATCTGAGGATGAATATGGATGAAACAGCATGTGAGAACATTTTGGATAACTCTTTGACAGTATATTGAAAGTAGAGATGGGAATGGACATTCATTTACAAAGGGTTGAAGAGTCATTAATTCAGGATCTGGAGATTGTACTGAGGGGCTGATACATGTTGTCCTTTTATCGCTTTAATAATACCGATTCTCTTCTTTTTCTTGATCTTCTCCAGTGGGCAGCTCTTGCATCAAAATACTTATTCTTAAAGAGATAATCTATCTGTGTTCCTAGGCAGTCACTCACATGTATGTCCCTTTGAAATCTGCAGGTTTTAAACCCAAGACCAAACTGTGATTCGTAATACTGCAGCGAGCACTGAGCAAAGCATCTGTGTCCTCCAGAGCAATGTTCAGGCAAATGAGTCACAGCACCTGCAGGGAGGGAAGAAGGAGTCAAACTGATTTTCCAAAGTACTGACCACTGACATATCATGGGGGCGATGTGTCCCTAAGGGGTAGGAAGGACAAGAAAGGACAATTATATTTCTAGTTTGGGACTTCCATAATGATATGTTTGTGGAATTAAGGAGGGAAGCAGGAAAGGCAAGTATTTATCAGTTGCCACTTTTGGTTGTTCCATGCTAAGGGACGTTTCTGCAAATTTCTTCACAAAAAGAGTTGAACTTGCTGAAGCCTAAGGTGTGGGGGGTTATACTGGGACAGGGCACAGACAAGCCTAGCTGCTGCAGATAATCCTTGCTCCTCCTGCTGCCGTAGGACCCTCTTATTACCTAGCATCTTTTGCTTTCATTACTCTGTCCAAAACAATAATTTCATTTCAATGCAAAGCTTTCTATACAGAGTGAAACTATGGTCCTTTTGAGAAGATGTATAGCTGTTCATCTGCATATTTAGCAGAATTTATTGTACAGAATTACTGACAACTAAGGTTGCATGCAAAGGCCTATAAACTGAAACTGCATGTCTAAATTTGAGACAAAATTTCAACAAACCCTTCTGATGTAGTCACATTAATATAATGAAAAGTTTGAAAGATGTATAACTTCTACAATAAACTAATGTTCTCTTTTGATTTGAAGTATTAGTTCTTGTTTCCAGCCTTTGAGCACCTCCAATCATGGAACTACAAAAGTGAGAATAATTCAGATGGTTAGCAAAAATGGTAGGTCTTCAAGATGTGCCTGCTCTGCTAAAAATATTTGATCTCAGAATAGGTTATGGGCCACATAAGATAGATAATAATTGTTTTTCCATTACTGATGTTAAAATGTTTTATATAAAGGGGGGGGGGGGGGAAGGGGGAAGACGGGGACGTGCTGGCTAAATTAAACCTCTTCTCATCTTGTTTTTCACAGATTTGTAAGCGTCATCTCTTCCAGAGGTGCTTTGTCCTGGACAATGGTGACAGGGTTTGATCCTTGCTAGGAGTGTAGGTTGTGTTATATAATGACATTTACCCTGTCATATTGCTTACATGGTCCCGTTCCCTTTTGCTCCACATACAACTGTATGGGAATCCTTCTGCCTCCCCCACCAACGGCTGATCCCACGCCACCAACTCCCAAACATTCCCAAAACTTTCTGGTAGGTATTCTAATTAAATTAAATTAAAAAAAAAAAAGCAAGAAAAATGTTTATTTTAATTTCTTGAAAGATGCAGAGGATATATTTCAACGTACCAGATGACCAGTATTTGGAGTGCTAGGTCATTCAAAGAGGGAAGAAGGTACTGTTATGTCTACATGTATACAAATGTAAACAATCCAATCTCATGACATCATATTCAACAATCTAAGAATATTGTAAAATCATAATTTGTCAGTATTTTAGCTGTTGCATGGCTACTTGACATAACACTCTAGCTAAAGAATAGGAGTTTTGGGGAGCTGACAGGAGGATCCGTTGTCAGCAGTTCAAAACCAGACCAGGTTGCCATCAGCAATAATGATAGTAATGGAACTGCCACTGCTATTACCTTCTGGCAGATGTTTGACTTAAGTAAAACGAGTCAGTGGACTATTCTAATATTTTTAGGTTACCCATCCCTCCAGTTTCTAGACAGTGTCATAAAAGCTCTCAGACCACTCCCCGAAAGAGAGGTGTCAATGCACAAAACTCAGTGAAGGTGTCTTGAGTGGTGGTAAGCACACCTAGAGGTAAGAAACTTCAAACCAGAACCACAAAATACTCTGAGCCCTAAAATCCTCCAAGCCCTAAAACCTCCTTTGGTGCAGGGCTGGGACAAAGTGACATTTACCCTGTCCTAGTGCATACATGGTCCCGCTCTCTCTCTCACCACATACAACTTTACAGGGGTCCTTCTGCCTCCCTCATCATCAGCCAATCCAGTGCCACCTCCTGTTGCTGGAGGCATCTCTTAGGCCAGAGCTACTGTTCCTCTCATGGCACAAGTCAGACAGGTCTCAGCAGTAGGGCCAGTAGTACATATGTAGCTGGGGGACCTCAGCAGGATCCTAGGGACAGTGTGGCAAACAAGGTGCTGGGGCAAGACACATAGCATTGGAGAGAGGAAAAGACAGGGAGAGAGGTTTGCTATGAGCTGCATCACCACCATTTTGTAGATATTTAAGAAAACTCTTCCTTTCTGCTAACAGCACTCTCATGAGCCCCTTGCTCACTCTTCAGTGCAAGAGAAGACAATCTGAGCAGCATTGTGACAAAATTCAGCACTGACACAGCAGAGCTCCCCTAGCTTAGATGGTCTTAAGATTAAGGTGCAGCAAGTTCACAGACAGAAGAGATGTCTTTTACAAGCCCTGCTCACATGGCTGTCAATACCCAGACAGCACTGGTGGCATCTCTAACCAGCATGAAGTTGCAAGGCCATGGTGGGGCTCAGACCCCTCCTTCATGTTGGTCCTGGGAGATGAAGGTGAGTGCCCCAGGGATGGGCAGCAGGCAGGCAGGTGGGCAGACATGTGCCCACACACAAGCATTGCTGTGTTCTCACTCACATGTGTGAACCTTTGCGTCAGCAATGCTCCCGGGAAAGGAGTCTCTCACCGGCTCCCAGAGCCGACTGCCACAGGGCAGATCAGGGGAACAAAATGTGTCTTTCATAAATGGCACCCCGTCAGGAGCAGCTCTTACACCCTGATCCTCTGTCGGCATTTTTTTGGTATTTGCCAAGATAAGAAATCCTGATAAATACTTCCCTGGAGTTGCAAGGCAACTTCTAACAGCTGTTCTTATGAAAGGTCCTTGTAGCAACGCAGTCTCGCTATCAGCACAAGGTGTCATAACACACAGGATGGAAAGGGAGTCTTTTTTGGGAGGGGAGGAGGTAAAAGTGGATTTCAACTGGGGAAAAAAAAACCCAAAAGATTGCTTTCTACATTCTCCATAGTGAACATGGCATTTTCAGGAGAAAATTTGAATACCAAAATATTCGAGCCAAAAAATAAAGTTTTTAATTTTTGGCAGCTCAGGACAGGTTTGGGCTGCTCAGTTTTTGACAGTAAAGCAACATGTATTCGCACATTTTTTTCTCTTCTTCTTTTACAGAATGCTGACATTTTCAAATGCATTTTCTCTCAAAATGCAGTTTCTCTTGAACATTTTCAACAACGCTTTTTCACGGTATTTAATTCCGAGGGTTTTTCACTGCCAAGGGAACAGCCGAGAATCCAGGGAGGAGCTGTGGAAATGCATTAGCTATGCAGACTCTCAGGAGCAACCTGGAGCAGCGCAGGACCCTTTCGACTCTGGCCTTTGGCAGCAACTGGTATTGCCTGAGTCTGAAGCAGGACAGGGATGCAGCAGAGCTCCCAGCCCATTTCTCCTAGCAGGGGGAAGCTGAAAATGGTGGGTGGGGGAAAATGAGCCAAGTCAAGTCAAATGCACCTTTGAACAAATTATGCAGGCTTAGTGACCAATCAGAAAAAAACAGACCGTGACACAATCCAGCATCATCTCACTATTCATGCCAAGCCAGCCAAGGAGAATATCTCCTGACCAGCCCATGGCTGTAACAAAGTATGGACAGTACCCTGTGATTGCAGCCAAAGGCAGCAGACAAAATTTCCATGTTACTACATTATGTCATAGCTGGTATTGGTATAGGGGGACCTCTGCTTGTTCCTGATTAAAGACCAAATGCAGGCAGTGCTGACCAAAGCCCTGGGATGATAATCAGTGACATTCCCTCTGATCTGCTCAGAGCAGTCTCCCTGGGCCATCCAACAAGGGGCGCCAGCTCCAAAAAGCATAAGGACTTGGGAAAGAGAGGTAAACCACTCATGTTTAACTAAATTCACCCACTTTTCCTTACTGGGTAGAAACATTACTTTTTTTTTTTTTTTTTTTGCTACAGGCATCTTTCTTCCTTCAGGCCAGTCCACCTCCACTAATTTTCAGCCAGAGGAACTCCCATTTCATACACAGGGCATCACACATAACTCAAACTGCCAAAAGCAGCCACCAGAAACTACACTGAAAGTGATTAAAATATGTTGATGAAATTCCACTCCCCTGCTCATCCAGCCAATCAGACTAGAAATGATGCCTTATGGGTTTCTGAGCTCCTCTGGGCAAACAGTGTGGAAATGTAAGTCTTGGTTTGGTGCATGCCCAGAGTGTTGAACTAATAATACTTGTCTCGCATGTAAGCAGCTGCAAAACCTGATATTTACACAAGGATTCACAGAGATGAGAAAAGACTGCTTTTTTTTTTTTTTCCTAGACGACAGGCTCTGGTTCAAATGGGAATTAATTTGGGAAGACCCTCTGGTCTATGTCACACAGCATACCAGATTAAATGACAACAGTAGACTCTTTTTTTATAATTGAAGGTTGTCTTTAAAGCATTGACATTGTTCCCACATCAATATAGCAGCATTTTTACCTACCAAAACACCCATCATTTGGCATGTCAAATAGATTGTGAGCAAACAAAACTCTACCTTTGAAAGCAACCAATCAGTGCACTCACAAATGCACTTGGTATAAATAGAAATACACCCAAATACACTTGCTGGTGGGAGACACTTTTTTGCAGTGCTGTTGCTGGTAGCACGCACATGCTTGGCTTACCTTCAACAAGGTGGCTCCAATTTCAAAGCTTAGAGCTGCCTTTAAATAGGCATTTCTAAGACTCAGGCATCAGCTGGCACATGTTACTGCTGGTAACACAATGGCTGTTGTCTCAGCCACCCAGAAATAATATGCAGAAAAAATCTTTTATGAGGCCAGTTAGTAGAGAAGGAAAACACAGACCAGTTTCTAGATAACCAAGTCCTGCCTCAAGTCCTGATGTGAGTTACTTCTCATTTTTTTCAGCTGTGTTAGCTGGTCTAATAAATCACATCCCCCTTCATGCAAAATTAGCATCACTTTTATGGAGAAATGATAAAGCAGGTAATGCTCCCGCTGGTGGAGCACAGCAGTGCTAATGGCGGGGTGGGTACAGCAATCTCTGATATGTCACATTGCTCTAGGATTTGAAGTAGCTTACAAACTTGAACCAACCCTCAAACCTGCATGCCTTCTAGGGGTTAGAGATTGGGGGCCTGGCCATGTACATTAGACTGTTCCTAAAACTTTATTTTTTGAGTACCAAGAAGGCATGTGAATCTGGCCCTCAGCTCAGGAGTGTTTCTGAGGCGTTCATCTAACATCAGCAGGACATTAAACAGCTGACAACAAAAGAATGAATGCAGAGGAGACGGACACAGTCTCAGCTCAGTTTGAGATATCTAAAGTCTCACTCCAACCATATTTAAAATTATATTTTATTTTAAATCCCTACCTCTCTCCACTAGAGGTAAGTTTTGTGAGGTAAAAAGGCAAAGCACCCTTCCCCACCATCAGGAACAGCATGGCAGTACCAGTGAAGTTTCCATCTTTGCAGAATTTGAGCTGTATGCTGTAACACAAAATGGATAACTATGGCCTAGAAAAAGCCCAGACAACTTCCCTGATTTCCATGATGCTGTTTCAGTTATCCCTTTCATAAGAGTAGGTTTCAGTACATATTTCATTTTTAAAAATGAGTGTCTACCACAGGTCTCATCCTATTGAAAAACTACAGTTATCATAACAGGTTGAAAGTTCTTCCAAACAAAACATGGACACTGTATGTATTCCTGTAACTCCTATTGCTTTAAAATCTCCAGCTGCTCTGCCTCTGCAGCGGCAGCACATCTGTGCTGCTGTGGAAACAGAAAAGGGATGAGGAAAAGAACCATTTAGCAGCTTTTTGTCTGATGCTTCCATCTTGTGGCCAAGTCAGAAAATAAAATTTTGTCTCTACTTGTAGTAAAAGTATTAACAAATGTAAGAAAACATTGGAATTTTTGAAGGTGTAGCAAATCCTTACCTCCAGCTATACGGATGAGAATGATTTGGAGTTAGATGACTTTTCCTTTTCAAAAGCACTGAACATCGATGCCAGCAGAGGAAGGGCTGGTGTCTTCTCTGCTGCCTACTATGCTTTGGTCTCACACAAGCTGGCTGTGACAAGGGGTGCAGGACAAAGATGAGGCAAGGTGGACAAGCACATGAGTGCTGAGCCCAACCCTCTGCATTGCTGTAGGCATCAGTGGTGGGACTTCCACGGTGTATGGACTCCACTTCAGCTGCTGGCTTCATGGGCCAGCCCATGTCCATGAGGTGACTTTCCCTCTTCTTTGTTTTTGAGCATATGGAAGGTTTTCCTTTGCTCTCCTCTGATCTTTCCCAGATATTACACCAACACACAGCACCTGTATCACACAATCTCTAAGAACGAGGATAAGGTGATGGGACACAGATGAGACAGTTGCAAAACTATCATGCCTCAGGTTTCCAGAGGCACTGAGAGCATCTTGGGGTAGCCAGATGACTTCCTTCTGGTTGATGAACCTGCTGCCCTTTTGCACCACTCATAGCAATTCAGAAGCTTAGCCAAAGGTCTGTTTACCTGCATAAGCTGAAGTCTCCTGCATAGGGTCCATGTGGAAAGGCATTCCCTACCTTTTCCTTCCCATCCGGGCCAGGAGCCTGTTCCTATCTACTTTTCTGGGCTCAGTGCCACTCTGTCCCCAATTCTTCTGTCCTGGACAGAATGTCTCTGCCATGGGCCAGTGTGCTCCCTCCATACATTTCCAGCTAAATACTTGCAGAAGCTTTGATGCAGGGAGAAAGACAATGAGCGGGACTCCCGCCAGACACCCAGACTGTGGTTATCAGTGGAGTGAGGCATTAGGTTTTTGCCCAAAATGGATCTACTTCAGCAAGAGGGTGATACACTCACCGTCTGTGCTCTCCAATGCAGACAAACACACTCACAGGCCCACACAGCCCTACCACGCACATAGGAGATTGCATTCCTGCTCTGCAAAGGGGAAGAAGAGGACTGAGAACTGTATATGAGCTCAGCACCCAGCTGAAGTCTCTTGCATATAGAAGGGCTTTGATACTGCCACCCTTTGTCATGCACAGCAGGAATAACAAGTTCATCAGTCCTCACATCTCACACAGCTGCTAAACTTACAAAAGAGCAGGTACACAGCAGAGGACAGACATAAGGACACAAGCACTGCCATGACTCTTTCCTGAAGCCCTGGGGTGGAAGAAAGTGTTGTGTGTCCTTGCAGTGTTATAGGATAAAGTGAGGAGGGGTTTTGCTTTGCAAGGCAGTGGTGAGGGAGAAGGGGATGTTAGATGGAGAGTTCATCTCCAAGCATGTTTTAACAACAGCAACCACTCCATGAACAGGAGGGTGCTAACCTGCCTGTTCACAGCGCTTTCCCCTGGCCAGGCTTGCCTGGCTCCTGCTGGCAAACCAAGAGAGGGTCAAGTGCAGGAAGGGTAGCTGACAAATTTGACTCTGTTTTCAGATTGAAATCTTGCAATTCCACTCAAATTCACATTCAGTAATATCCACTGTATAAAATTAATTATTGCAGGAGCATAGGACAAAATCTAGTTTGATTCATAAAGGTGAGCTGCTGCCAGAGGCAAAGAAACCATGGCCATGAGGCCATCTAATACTCTGTAAACATCAAAAACTTTAGGCTAAAGACTAACACAAGTCACTTTTAGTCCCATGTTAAAAGCAACCTTAGCATAAACCCCCTTATTATGCACTGGTTGCTAGAAGGGGCAGAGAGTGGATATCACAGACATGCAATACAGCATCTCTGTTGGCATCCCATGTCCTCATTTTCTTCCATGTGTGCAGAGCAGCAGGTGTCAGACCCCACAGCACACATGTTGCCAAGGTCAAGAAGGTTTTCATCTCCTGCAGGGAGCCCAATGTCCACCTCAGGGCACATGCTCTGCTCCAGGCAGCAGTCACTGGAGCACTGCAATGGCCATGTTTTGGGGGACAAGTAGGCTCCCCACAGTTGTCATTCACCATCCAGGTCATTTGCCACAGGCACTTCCCCACTCTGCTCACTGGAAGGGCTTGGAAACCTGCTTGTCATTGTTGACCTATGGCATTGCAGAGCACTCAACCAGAAAACCTGTTTAAGAAAAAAAAAAAACAAAAAACAAACCCAGGTATGATTGATTCTTTATAACCATCTTTCAATAAGCGAGTATAGACCCCTCACATATCCTTAAATTATATATCATTTATTGAAATATAGAGATCTTAATTTACAGGATTTTTTTTTTCAAAGACAAAATATCAACAGGGGCATTTTTGAAATACATTTTTTGCCTACCATCATTCAGGCCAGTTTGCCCTTCTTCAAACATTTCACAACAGCCACCATTTTGGAAACACTTCCTTTTTTATTATTCTAAAATATAACTTTTGGACATTCAAAGTGCAACAGTTAACGTGCCTGTGGAATATATCACAGTAAAAAAAAATATAAACAAAGGCAGTGATATAGCTGTCATAAATGTTTTGGCAGTATTCTAGAAGTCTATATAAAAATACTTATATACATATTGATGTATAACATCACCATATCTCACGTCCTTCATCATGTAATAGGACCATTTTGTACAAGTTGCAGACCACGCTGTAAGGAATTGATTGGCCATTACAAATCAAAAGCTGTGTTTCGTAGGCTAACACTGATTGTCGTTATACAATTACTGTAGCAAAAGTATGGGGGATATCTCTTCCAGTGGCTTCTCAAAAATTAAGCCATAAAAGTCTGTTAATACTGATAATATTGTAAAACTAAATGAATCATCCTCTCACACTTCTCCCTTTCTAGTAAATCTTCTCTCTTCCTCTGCTTCTCATTCCAGTTTCCAGGCCAGCTTATGTGACTCCAAACCTGCAGAGAGCTGGGTTTAGCTAGATCCCTGCCATGGATGCAGTTGATCTACACAATACTCGTGACAGGATGGAGAATCAACATTACCGTGCATCAAAAAGTGAGCCAGCTCTGATTCACATCCACCATTTGGATCTAACCCTGAGATGCACTGCAAGATACAGCATGAAACCGGTGAGATGAAGGGGAGATCCTATGAAAATGTCCTTAGATTCCAGTAATTGGTATAATAAGATGTGCTGGGGCTAATTTTCAAACCCTGAAGAACACTAGGCCATGTGCAAAAATGCAGGTGAAATTTCTTCCCTAATTTGAACATGTAGTTGTAATGACTACACATGAAAATTAAGGCATGTGTGGTCTTAAGTGGCCATTCAGATATCTGGGATATCCAAGAGACAATTTGTGTTTTCTCAATTCATAGTTCATATCTGGAGGGAGCCTTTACTTTGTCTCATTTGTTCTGGCTATTCTGAGAGTCTTTATGTTTCACAGTTGTCCCCGTAGAGCTCAGTGGCACATGTTTGGCTAAAGCACAGCTCCCAGAAAGACACTTCGGTCTTGATCTGTTGACTGCAAGAACTGGAAGATGCTCCATCACTCACGGTTCCTTCTGATTGTCAGCTCCATCAGGGTGGAAAATGTGGGTGCCTTGCTTCAGGTCCTCTTTTCACATCTGCAGTACACTTGTACGTGGCCTCAGACAGGTGACATTTTGAAACCCAAACCCAGAATTATTTGCCTCTAACACTGACAATTACATTTGCTTTCATTTGATCCACGACTGTCCGCAAATGAAGTCAAGGGGACTTCTGTAGCTTTCTCAGGGCCATTTCAAGTTAAACTCTAGTTTAACATGGCAGCATGTTCTGTTGGTCACTGCTGGTCAGTCTGTCACACTTCCTAGGAAAAATACTGCAACACAAGGATGAATTTGCACTGCATTTGCATTGGTTGTGTCATGCTAGAGACTGAGCACGTCCTGCAAGACGCTCATCACGCTGAATTAAGGTTAAGTTTGAAAGTTGAGCACCAGAAAGGATGGGGCCCTTTGCAGTGATGTACCTTTTTTCACATGTAAGTCTTCAAAAGCATTATATCTCAATAACATATTGTACGGTGATAGCAGTAATTTTAAGACCTTGTTCATATAAGTGGTGTCAAAAGATAACTATTGCAGGCTAAGAGCGGGTTCATTTTCATGCACCTTCTTCCAAAAAGCACTCTTGGAAGCAATTACTGTTTGCAGTTACAGTCTGTAAAAATAATAGTCAGAGTTTTCTGTTCCCATTTAAACCCGAAAACTAAGACAAGCATATTTGCTGCAGAATTATTTCTGCTTATTCAAACCCGAGTTCCAGGCTGGGAGGGATGCCTTTTTTCCTTGAGCAATTCAGATATCAAATTAATTCTTCACAGCTGATCCCAGGATATTTTTTGAGTACCCAGGAAACACCAGTAATGGGGTGTTGCTGGTGGTTTATCATGATCTTCCATTCTCCAGCATCTTGGAAATCTGGCTTTTTTTTTTTTAATTAATATTTTTAAATCCTCACTTAATCATAGAATAATAATTGCTTCTGGTATATATCATTAGAAAAGCTACTCAGCTCATGATAGAAAACAAAATCTTAACGTTTTCTCCATGTTAAAGCAGTTTTAGCTAATCAGAGTGGTTACCATACCGTGTAGAGCCAAAAGAATTTGTTGTTTCATAAATTTTGTAGGTCATAAATTTTTTGCTTGTACATATAAAAGTTTCTTGAGACTGTGCTTTTACTGAAGGACAATGAATTGTAAAATATACATTTAGTGTTACTGAAAACAGTAGTAGTATTATCTTGAAAACAGCTATCTTCTATAGTTAATAAAGACTTACTAGGTTTCTAACACCTATTATAGACTGGGTTTTAATTATTATCATCATTATTATTATTATTATTCCCCTTTACTTGCATTAATGGTAAAAAGTAACATGTTTTGTAGTACCGGTCAGTCTCGTGGTTTTAGACCTCTTCGGTCCAAAAGTGGTTTTTTCATGTTCTTCAATTCACATCATAGTTAAACAGCAGCTGACATTGAGATTGAGGGAGGAAGTACACAAAATTCATGAGCAATCTCTTCTAAAATCCATGGCACATATGTTCAATGTGCACCTCAAAAGATCCTTGAGTAGACAGTTATTTACATAATTACAAGAGTGAAGTATTGCTGCAGTGGAAATTCAATCCATCAAAGTCATAAGAATGCCCTTGAAACACAAAACTGGTCTATTTGTGGCCTTTTCTTTCATCCTTCTACCAGTTTGAATGGCAAACAACACTGAGATGCTACTGGAGTACTGCAAGAAGCAACACTAAAAAATCCATCTTCAACATGTCTCTTTCATTCATAATCAAGTTGATTCTTTTGCCCATCACTGGGAGTTCCTCTGTACAAATCCACCTCCTCTTCACATCCTTGACATTGCAGTAAAGTGGTTTTCTCTGTGGAGCAGAAGTCTGTAGGCAACAAAGCGAGCTTCTCCATGTGCAGAGCTGGAAGGTGTCCACGGGGTTACAGGAAACTGTCTTCCACCAGGTCTGAGGAGTCAATGCCAATGTCATCCATCATGTCAATGTCCTCAATGGTCTCATCCTCCCTCTTGATAAAAGTAGAGCTACTGGAACCAGTTTCAATGGCACTTTCTTCAGATGTCTGGGAACTGGAAGAAACAAACATCTCAGAGATAAAATACATGGTGCATGCGGATGGATAAATACTCCAGTCTCTGGCAGAACTGAACACTACCTCCCCACATGCTTTCTGACCCATGCCACAATCTTAGGTGACTCTGACCACCCATTTCTTAGGACATGATGCATTTTGTATCTCAAGAGTAATGAACCACCTTGGAATTCAAGGACCGGTTTGCTCTTATGTTCCTCCAAGTACTTTCTGCCAGACTCATTGGAGAAATAACTTTATGACATTGCTGTGACAATAGGTCACTTAGGCAAATCTAGGGAGGTCAGATGCAGATAAGATAACAATAACAGACAAAATGATGAGAATGTAACAGAGAGAGGTAATAAATCTTAATCTGATAGTGCATCTTGGAGAGTTCATTCATCACCCACTTGCAAATAACTCAAAAGTATCAAAAAATAAGTTTCTAGATTGCTAATTCTATATACTATGAATTAAGTGCTGAATTAAATCCCTGCCATTCAAGGTAAGGGTTACACAGTGTTATGCTGTAGTGTGATTGTTCATATAAACTGGCAAGGGAGCAGTATAAGGCCCTGGATACCCTGCTGTTGATTAGAAGAATACCACGGAAGGTGTTAAAAACAACTTTTCCCAAATTTTGGAGCTGGTCTCACACAGAACAAATAAATGCCTTGAGGTGTCAAATGCAGCTCCAAGACATTGAGCCATAGAGGCAAGATGAGTTTCAAAACATGCCTACAGAATGACCACACAGCCACAGTGACTTGGCCAAGCTAGCAAGGGAGTCTCAGTGACACACAGGAGCACCCTACCAGCAGTTCCCTTCCCCTGCCGATCACAAAAGAAGCAAAATTAGGGTTTTTTCCCACTGAAAACACCGTGGCCAGTCATGCTACCATATTTACACGGGAACTTCCCAATAAGTAGTTTCTAAGGTTTCTACTTGCAGAGTAGGATGCTACAACATGCTAATGCAGGTTGCCAAACATGACTGCAAATGGTGACTATGAGCTACACGATCTGTAAACTGCACCTACCTGTGCCTGTTCCTTTTGCCAAGCTCATCTTCAGAAACAGGGTCAATATCAGGCAGAGGGATGATGTACCCACTGTCAGCACTCAGCCTCTGCTCATCAAATCCACTCTCCCTGTCCTTCAGTTTGTCTTCATTCTTGTAGGTAACACCAATGTAAGCATTGTCACAGTCCCCTCTCATGCGTGTGACAGCCGGGTGATCACTTTTCAGGAAGTCCAAGTGAATCTTCTCGTAGCTCTGAAAATATTAATTACAAACCTCTCATTAGATGCTATTCCCTGAGGCTGCCTTTCTTCAGATGGGTAGCTGTGGTTCATTAACCCAGGAAATACTTTACCCTGTGAGCTAGCAACACTGGATAGCAAAGCCCAGCATTTTCAAAATATTTGAAGGGAGAAGTGACACATAAGTTTTAGATGATGGAGTGTGTGTGACAGCACAGATCAGAAAAATAGATGTGAAAGGGGAGTGGGAAGGGAGTGAAGGTACATGGGAAAATGAAACATTGAATGTTTGGGCAGGCAAAGCGTGTCCAGAGATACCAGAATTATGAGGGGAAAACTTGCTAATGTCAGAGTCCAAAGAGGGAGACAGGGAGATTGTACATGTGGGTCAAGTAGACCCTTTTCTAAAATTCTTTTACTGCCTAGAAAACCCTGTGAAAATATATAAAACCTAGGAGAAAAAAATTGAGTTGGTAAGACTTCATTAGAAATGGAAAGTTCTGCTCCCAGCTAATATTGCAGAACTGCTTCTCACAGTAAGCTTGAGCGCAAAAATTGTACATGCAACGTCCCTACCCGAATCACAGAATTCATGTAGGTCAGGAGGTGCCACTTCTGTGCTCATGTCTCCATGGCTGGAACAACACCTATAATTCCCTCATAGAAAGTGCAGAAAATTCCAAAATGCAAACCTTTTTGTACTCCCCAGGCAGCAAGCTCTCCACAATTTCACTCAAATGGTAAAAAGAAGGTCTTTTCTCTGGTTCGCTGTTCCAGCACTTCACCATGATCTCATACCTGCAGATAAGATGGAAATCAGTTAACAGGTAACAGAAAAATTAATATCCAGATAGAAACTAAAGGAAAAATTGTCTGGAAACTGGCTGCATGTGGAAGAGCCAAATGCACACGTACACTTCATTGGTAGCATGATCAGGTTTGGCCATTCGGTATCCACTCTTGATCTTATTGTAGAAAGTAGAATCAACCATCATGCCAGGATATGGTGTGCCACCTGCAGATAAAAGAGAAGAAAAACTACTACTCTATACTTGACTATACATGCAGAGTTCCTAAATACTGTCTTGCTATTCATGTCAAAAAGTGCTAATTCTATAATATGACTTGCCTTAAAAATTAATCTTTCCTAGCCATTGTTTCACATCAGAGCCATTATCTTGACCACATTAAGCTCTGATACGAAACACTGTCTAGGAAAGTTTGAAGTAGGTACTATTTAGAAAAAACAAACCAAACCAAACAAAAACCAAACAAACCAAACAAAAAAAAAACCCCAAAAAAACCCCTTTACAGTGTTTCTAGAATGCATTGACTGGGCAGAGGTTGGATGATACCTGGATCAGGTCATCAGTCTGCATTTGACATATCTGAGGTCACAGCTCTGCTCTGCCGCTTACTTTTTGTGTGACCTTGGGCAAATCACTTCCTCTGTCTGCTTTTATTGCCGCTGGCACCTGCACAACAGCTGAGAGTGATGTGGCCTGAGTTACTTGACTCATCCTGTGTGCCAAGTCTTAGTGTGAACCAGTCCCCTCCCTACCCACAGCCTTCCCACTGGGGCAGCTAGTTTTAGACAACAGCTAAAATATCGGGTGCATGTGTTGTCAAAAAGTTTGGACTTGGTCGCTGAGCTGGCACAGCTGAGCAATCATTTGGGGCCACAGAATACAGACATCATTGCACTTGGGCTCAGTTGTTGCTGAGGTGTAAAAAGATCATTCAGGCTGAAGTCAGTGTTGCAGCAAGGTGTCAAAGTCAACCTTAACAAATGACACTGAGGATATGTTTTGCTTTCTAAAAAAGACCATATTTCTCAGGTGGAGGAGGCATACTATAATATTACTCCAGAAACCTCAGCCCTTTCAATGGTAAGATTTTCACCTAAAACTGGGCTTCAGAACTTTCCTTACATTGAAGAACAGGCTTAGCTGTGCCACAGCTCCCAAGCTATCCAGCGTCACTCCCATGCCTGCCAGGGATGCCAGGGAATGGATATTTACAGGATCCTGTGATGACCAGATATTACAGTAACTAATACCATAAATAGCAACTGCTGTTTTCTGAGAAGCAGCTATATGACGACTTATTCTAGAAAATAACATTATGCTTAGGGTTGCTTGGGGTTGCTGTGGGGCCACAATAGATCCCATACAGACATGATTAATTCTGCTGAGAGTAAATCTGGACAATGCACTCATACTGAAGCAGGCCAGCCACCTGCCCTGGAGGCAAATTAATGAGGCTGAGGAAAGAGCCAGGCTGTTCCCAGCTGGAAACTGTACATTGTCTGTAACTGCTATACGTTGTCATAACCACTTTATGCTGCCATAAACCAACTTTGTGAACAGTGCTGACCTGGAAATGAGAAATCAGCATCCCAGGAGACTGACATTTGTTTTCATTCTGCAATGGGACTAAGAGGGGCTCTTTTGAAATATATATAAGGAGACTGTTTTAAACCAGCTGCTGATCTGGGCTGCAGCCCCAGACACCTCGTTGCAAGGGGGAAACATGTTCTTTCTTGTATTAGCCAGAAAATCCACCCTGGCCCAGCACGCCAATACTTCTCCACAAAAGCTTTTCACTCGGTGCTTTTTGTTTGAGAACAAACAAGAAAAGATCTACAGAGAACTTTGAAAGAGTATGGACATTTCACACCTAATGTTGGTATCTGAAACCTCATATAGAAGAATAACAAACAGTTGAACTCACACATATATTTTTACCGTAGAATTTGAAATATTTTATGTTGAACAGCTTGAACTGAAAAAGCTTAATCATTACATGTAAGAAAGTATTCACAGTACATACCAAGAGAAAATATTTCCCACAGTAGAATGCCATACGACCAGACATCACTTAATGTTGTGTACAGATTGTCAAAAATGCTTTCAGGTGCCATCCATTTTACTGGGAGGAAAGTCTGTAGCAAAAAGAAAGAAACCCCAAATCACACAGATCAGTCATTAAAGAAATGCTTCCCGTTACAACTGATGTTTGGTAGCCAGGATTAACTTCTCTCTAATAAGAAAAACTGTGTTAAGATGGCTAGCATTCATTTCTAATTTCATATAACACAGGGGTACCAGGATTATAAGCAATGCTACTGTTTGCTCCCCAGAAAAACTAATTAAGCTGTAACCGTAATAATTTTACCACTAGCAAATAACACAAAAGCTGGCACTGCTGATATAGATCTGGTATGTCATTGGATGACATGCCACTACTCTCCCTGTCATAGTGACAGCTCCTTAATAATTTATCTGGTCACAAAACTTGCCAGTTAAAATGTAAGCCTATGAAGTACTAAGTGTGGCCAAGTACTTTTTGGCTTTAAAGCAGAATTAGGAAAGTTACAGGAATTAATGAACCGAAGAAACGTTCTCAGGAGCATTCATCCCAATGGTCAATTAGTGTAACCAACACTGAACAAGCAAGAACATTAAACAGCATTTAAAACTGACACTTCTCATTTCAGTTAAAGCAGAGCTCAGGAGATTAAGAAGAACATACGCTGCCCTTGGAGACATAGTTGGAATCATGCATGATGTCTCTAGCCAGCCCAAAGTCACAGATCTTCACAATTTTTCCTTGAGCCAGGAGGACATTACGAGCTGCCAAGTCACGGTGCACACACTGTGTGGAGAGAAGTTAGGTTGTTAAGGATGTGCTAATTCCAAGAGGGCCACTTCCCTTGCAAAGATCTCTGAAAAACATCTTTTGACTTTCTGGGCATGTCTTAACAAGACTTTTTACTGAACAAACACCTGTATTGCCCTGCTAACAGGGCCAGGGAAGCACCAGTCCTCAGAACCAATGAGGGCTCATGCAGATGCATGGTAGTGGTGAGGAGACAAAAGTGATGCCAACCTTTCTCCTTCTACTCATCATGTACTAATGATAAATCTATACTTCTGAACATGCTGGTTTGTGGCTGTATGGACACTTCACCCAGACCCTGACTAGATCCACCACCACCTCTGGCACCCTGACTCCATAAATGTTGCAGGCTGCAACAGGAGAAAACCACTGACTGCTGCTTTGATTTTTCCAACCATTGTAATCTCAGTTGCCAGGTAAGGGAGAAAGCTGTCTGCAACCCCAAAAAGACTGTTATATTGTGTCATGTTTACAGACTCTAAATTGAAACCCATGGTTAGACATAAAGATGTTTTTACATTTTCTTCCATTTTACTTACTTTTTTATTTACTTACATTTTTAGAAGCCAGGAATTCCATTCCCCTTGCAACCTGGTAGGTGAAGCTCAGCAGATCCAGTAGGCTTAGACCCTCTGAGCTATCATCTGAAAGAAGGTTTTTGACTTCTGATTCTATTGAAAAAGATAGAAAATTCTGTTTGTGCTGTGGAGTGTGAAAGCAAAATCCATTTCCCCTACCTATCATGATTCTGAGCTGATTATTTTAACAGTGTATCATGACCTAACCAGTCTTTCCATAACTAAACACTTCTAATGTCTCCATCAGTCACTGACACATACGGCTTCTTAAAAATATCCAGTATTATATATGTTTTGTTTTTTCTCCTGTCTGTACTTTTTTTTCCCCAGAGAACTTCAGGAAAAGGTAAAGTTAAAAAGGCTCACTGAAGTGTTATACAGTTTTTTACAATACTCAGTATGTGGTAGAAAAACATTTATTTAGAGGTGATGCCTTCATTAGGCTTTTATACATGCATGCACATTCTTATCCCTTTACTTTTGCTGAACACTATTATGTTTCCCAGCAAGTATTCACTGGGACTGATCCAATACCAGCAAAAAGGGTCAGGAATTCTATGGCAAGAGGTTTGGGGGTTTTTTTTTTATGAAAGATGTCAGGAAAAAAAAGAAAAAAGTCAAAATTCAGTGATTCATTTACCCTAACTATCTTAGAGCACAATATGAGTACATTAGTCTGCCATGTAAATCTCCAACTAGACATGGTTCAGTTTCTGAGGCCTGGAAGCAGAAGTGACAGTGCTTATTTTTAAAGCAGTGCATACTTGGTTTCTGAGAACAGGGCTGGGGAATGGGATGCATTCATTCTCTTCATTACATAATCCAGGAAAGTATTCGAGAGTGTTCTGCATTTGGTAAGTTTCAGTTAACATGAAATGTAAGTGGAAACAGAGCAATATAAATTACTATTATTATTATTATTCATTGCTACTACTCAAAATCACGCGAACTACAAGATTGATAAAATCACTTCCCCAAAGAGTGCCTACAGCCCCACTGCAGAGCACAGCTACCCATCACTTCAGTATAGAGGCAAACACACAACTGGACCCTGCTGCTCCAGGAGCATACACTCCTATCTCCAGAGCATATAGAGGAACACAAACGTAGGCTTTTTGCTTATACCTTACACTCACACGCTTGCAGAACACACCTGAATAGTTTACATCCATATAGAGGGCAAAAATAAGATACGCATTTATGCAAGAATTATTTACATTAATGATGCATGCAGAAAGGAGAATTCTGTTACCTGACATAGATTTCTTCTTATATGAAGCAGGCCGATCGTACACAGATCTCTGAATATCAGAGTATTTAGATCCCTCCTTCCTTTCTAGCATTGGCACGTACTGAGTGGTATCAGCTTGTTTCATGTCCATGTATTCTCCAGTGTTTTCAAATGATAATATCACATAACTGAAATAGGAAAAAAGTACAGGTGTATCAGCTAGTATTGCCCCGGTGACTTCCCTGCCACCAGATCCTGTAGATCTAACAGTTTTCTTACAGTGTGCAATTGTATTGCTGTGAAATATAAAAGCTGTGTTCTTTATACGTAAAGATCACATATTATAACATAACCAATTATTATCAGATATTAGTATATGTCACCGTCTATCATTTTAGTCAAACACTTCAAACTCAAGTGCTTCAAACTCATCCTTTTGTCAATAGTCAGGTATGTAAACATATATTGTCTGACTTCCAAAAATCCCACTAAATACAGGTATTACTACCCAGGGCTTTTAGTTCAAGGCATTCCAAATTACAGATGTAACTTATTCACCCAGGCAGTTTGTATCAAATCCAGTTCTGCTGAACAGTTCTGAGCTGCACTCAGCTCCTGAGTCAGTTTATGCATTTGCCTAAGTGATTTTTTGAAGGAATCTCTGTTCACCTTCTAAATCATGTCTAATTTTATGACATTGCTTTATTGCTGAATGTATAATGACAAGATTCCTCCACCATCATCTGGAAAAAGCTCTGGAATGAACATTAACCTTAAGGAAACTATTGAGACTGGCTAAGCCACTGGTAGATAAAGGAGAGTACTTGAGCTTGGAGAACAAACTCTGACAGGTTGGTTGAAGGCAAGGAGCTTTAGACAGTACAAATTCCTCAGGTGAGGACACAAGCAAACTAAAGTACTTGTGCTTTACTTTTGATACTTGAGTAGGTAGAGGCAAAAGGATGTCTTTACAGAACAGAGGAACACTGGGCTGTGCTTTATTAATGGAAATGTTCTTTGGCACCTCAGGATCTATATGGAGAACCCCCAGTGGCCCTGGGACTGTAGACATCTCTACACAGGGGAAACGTAGATCTAGGACACGTGTCAGGGAGACTAAACAAAAAGTGTTGAAACTGTCCCAGATCTATGAAACCCAATAAATAAAAGTCTAATAAGAAGAATGACAGAGAGCTCTTGATCAATGAATAAGAGGAGTGGAGTAAGAGTTAGTAATCACATTTTCTTAAATGGCAAGTCCTACTTCTTTTTTTTTTTTTCCCTTTTTCCCACCTTCTTGTGCTTTCATCAGCTGGGTTCATCCCAAAGATATCCAAATCTTTCTTTGGCTTCTCTGGGTGTCGGTTCAGGAAATTGTCCCTGTTCTTATGCAGATAGTTCACCAAATCACCATAAAAGCAATATTCAGTGATGATGTAAATAGGACCTGATAAAATAAAGCAAAATAATGCATTGATTTCAATCTATTTCTTTCAATGTGTCTTTAAAAAAATAAAAATAAAAAAACCCAAACACCAACCCAAAGCAAAAAAACAACCTCAAAAAATAATAGAACATAGAATATAAAACATTTAAAGTACTGTGGGTTAATACATTTTTATTTACTGAGATATCAAGTAGGTTTGTGAAATCTTTTAATTTTTATATTTATTGTTAAATCCTTTACTTGAAATTTGTGTGCTGCTTAAACAGTGAGTGATGGCTCCACAGTAAACCTCCATTTGGCCAGACAAACCCACCTGATTTTGTACAAGCACCAAGCAGATTCACAATATTCAGGTGGGGACCAAGATGTGTCATTATCTTCAGTTCAGACATAAGCGCCTGTTTTTCACTGGATCTTGCTGTAGCTGTTGAAAAAAAAAACCAGGAGCAATTGCCTTTTTCACAATAACAAACAATATCTCCTTGCTTGACTCATTAGAGCATTGCTACCATGGTTTCTTGAAGAAGACTGTGTCCTTTACTTGACAAGAGTCTTTCTTAAGACTTGGAAAGGAGTAACAAATCACTACTAACGGACGCACTTTGATGCAGTTCAATAGGTGACCCAGTCTGTTTGTCCCCCTCCAGGGTTACAGTGGATTGCCCAGGTAGCACAGAGGCACACTGCAAGCTGCTTGTTTCAACACAAGCAAGCTTCTCATGGTTCTTCCAGAATCACTGCATCAGATTCTCAGCTCTCATGAACTGGGAATTCTTCAGGGAACAAGATTCTCACATGAGATCTGCCTATTTCTCCTTTGTTGTGTAGCTTTCATTTGTCCACAAATATCTGTGGTTATTTTATCTTTTTCTGAGTTATTGTGGCCCCTATGGGCCATACAGCTAAAACCAAACCTTGGATGTCTACAGAAGCCTGGATACTTTCAGTCTTGGAGAGCCATGAAGCAGTCTAAACTATAATATTAAATTTCAGTCATTCCACTTTTCATTTTCAACTTCAGATATGGAGAACCTATTTCTACACAAGCAGTGCTTAAATAACCCTGTGGAAACATGCCCTATCTAGCCTGGGAAATGTAACCACAACTTACGTTTCAGCATTTTCACAGCTACTTTCATCACTGGTTGAGAACGACTCAATCCATATGCAGTCCCTTCTACTACTTTTCCAAAAGCACCAGAACCAAGGATTCGACCTGAACAAAAGGGAGAGCATTATTTATTTCAGAAAGTAATAGCTTTTTACCTCTTTTCCCACTGCTATTCCTCTACTGGTTGTGTTTCTTGTGTGGAATGAGTACACTCACTTAGCCAGACCACTGCTATTACTGTTGTTAAGCAGAAAAGGCAAATATGAGATGCTGTCATTAAGTGCAATTCTTAAATGAAAACAAGTACACAAACACCAGGAGCACATCTGCATTTGGGAGCTCAACTCATTCAAACTCATCTCTTACTGTGCCCTGCCACCCTCACTTCATCCCTTCTAATCATTGTTTCTCCTGTGTTTAAGTTGATCTCTCTGCCTCTGTCACCATGTGACTACAGCTGTGTCCTTTACTTAAAAATCTGAATAGGACCCCGTTGCTGTAGTTTCAGGCTGTTATATCAAAGCTGGATACCTAGCAGTTAGATAGACTGAAGTGCATCAGCAGCATATTTAGGAATAGACAGGCAAGACCATCAGTGGTCTACAAGAAGCTGAATTACATGTTGATCGCATATGAGGGGAAACTTCTCTGAAGTTTAATGTACAAGTGTGTCTCATATGCTGGAATAAATTTATTGCAAATTTCCAAATACTGTAATGAAATGGCTAATGTTTATACACACTTTACTCATCCCACAAATCAAGTTAGACAAAAAATTTGGATTATCATATCCTGTCTCCTGATATGGATACAGTGTGCAGAAGAATTGTGTACAGATAGAGTGAGATTTTAAAGAAATATGAGCTGCACAAACATACTCCAAAATGCTATACTTCATAGTTTCCATATTGAAGAGCAAGTTCATCAAGGCAACACTTACTCAGTTAACAAACATATATGAGCTCCAGATGCCAGGATATTTTCATACTTCTGACAAGCTCTCTATTTTATTTCATGTTACTTTTTAACTTCCAGCACAGAAAGAATAAATAGTGACTTTTACTATGGGGATATATGGTATTTTGTCTTTGACATTTGTTTGCAGTTTGAACTTGCCACCTTTTACACTTCTGAAGGTGTTATTTGGCATGCAGTGCCATATGTTTCTGTTATCCTCTAGCTACAGACCCCCACTTTTATTGTATACATGCTTTAAAAAGAAAATTTCCAGCCAAACGATAACTACGTCATTAATAAACACAAGAAATGTTGAAGAACACTTAGCTGAGTTATCACTGAAGAACCTCTCCAAGACTGTGACAGCATAGTTTGTCATGCACACAAAAATTATAGAATTTTTTTTCAAGATTCCTGTACTCCAAAAGTTATTCTTCCCAATCAGGATGTGAGAAAGCTTCCCACTAAATTTCAGACTAATTCAAACAACCTGAGTCTGAAATTTGGCCCATGAAACTTTTCAGACTGAAGATCTGGGAGCCATATGGCAGGATGCAGCCCCTCAGAATGCAATGGCATTTGCTGATGCTCCTTGATCTTCTTGTCTTCGCAAGCCAATTCCTCCCCAGACCATATTGTCAGTTGAGCATGAGGTGTACATTTCCCTCTCCACCAGTTCGGCTAAGCCAGGGTGCATATGGAGACGGTGAGAGCGTTTCCGGAGTGGTGGGGAGTGCTCACTGCTATTTCCCCTTTTCACCCCTCTCCGCAGACATATCCCAAGCCCCATGTGTTTTACACTTGAAATTTGCAGTCAGGTAGGAGCTGACTGCTCAAGAGCTGGAGGCACCTCTAATGTCATCGCATTCTTGATGTCAAGGCCTTCAGTAGAGCCTGAAATGACTCTGTGCATTTACTTTTCTAAGTATAAAGGCACTGCTCTTCTCTACTCAGGAGAGGAGCAGTGCTGCTTCTCTGCCACAGATGGACTGTGCATGCACAGCAGCAGCTCAAGGATCCTTAGACCAGCAGGCAAACATTGCCTTTTGCACATGGAGATGGGCCCGATTCATTTTATTAAGACCACCAGGACAAATGGATGTCTTACTGGGAAGTGATGGGAGCAGTTCTGCCACTTCTCTACAGCCACCCCAAGGTCCTGAGAAACAGAAGCACTCAGACTCTGCTTCTCACAAGACACTACTCTCTGCCGTCTCACCTGAAGGAGGAGGTCCAGGTCCTGCTGAGACCTCACCACTCCTCAGCAGAGCCAGGAGAAGGCAGTGGCATTCAAACAGCTCACTGTGTTACTGCACTTCTCATTCTGTTATGTATCTCCCAGTACTGTGTTGGCTGCTGAGTGCTTTAGACAGCAGCACACTATATACATTGTGGAGGGGTGATAGCAAAGGGAAATTTGCAGTGTAAACCAAATTTATCAATTGAAGCGCCTTCCAGACAGTGTTCAAAGTTGGCATTTAACGCAGCACTTCACTCCAGGCACTACTAGCTAGCAAAACAAATAAATGCCAGCTGGCTTACATAACTAGGATGGGAAATGCTCATCTGGCTGAGACAAAATTGCTTTGAATTCTGCTTCAGATACTCCTTGAGATAAAGGTGTAATTGCTTTGCTGTCATCTCCCACTTCAATAAGAGACAACCTGTGCAAACCAGAATTATCAGCCCCAGAGACAAAAGAGCTCCCCACCACTAAGTATTTCATATGGCAAAACTGCCAGCAGGTAAATAGTAACCATGCCAAGAAGAAAGCTTGTGCAATTCAGATTGCTAAAAGGATGTGTAGCATTAGTTTGTAAAGCACTGACTCTCCTCAATATACTTGTAAACAGGAAGGCATTGAAATAGGCTGGTGCTCACGAGTCAGAGAGAGACAAAGTCACAGTGGTGGTCTGTTAACAACTCTGATCTGACAAATCCCATTTTAGGCATATACTTAAAGTCTGGGTTGTAGTGAAGTAATTCCCTTAAATATCCACCCTCCTCTAGTTTTCAATTATCAACATGAATTTTAAAAAATCATTCCTGAACTAGAAATTTTTGGAGGGGAGCCTTGTATGTTTAAATCACTATCTGGATAGAACTTTAAAATTGTCTATAATCATTACACTTTTCATTTATATAAATAACAAATTGGGCCAGCCTTGAAGAAATAATTTCAATCAAATTCTGTATGAACTCCACTGCAGAAATAACGAAGCAAGAAACAAGAAAGGGAAGGAAGAAGGACAGTAGCCACAAAAATAAGTAATGCAGTTACTCAGCATTGCTATGTGCACAGCATGGATTAATAATTTTAAAAATATTTTTAATAAAACTACATAACTACTTGCAGATTTCCCTTGTCCTCTGCACACAGGTATATAAAAGTCTTGCAAATAAAATATGGTAATGCACTCCTTGTGGGTGCCTTAGCAGAAGTGAGTGTTGAAAAGGGCATTTGATGTAGTGAGAGGCCCCCTAAGCCATGTAGAGGTGGGAACTGCACACAGATCATGGGGAGGAAGGCTGAAACAGAGGCACAGGAGGCACTAACTCAAAGAGCTCACAGTTGACACCATTGTAGGAGAAAAGGAAGATGCAGAAGGAGAACTGAGGAGAGTAGGCAGGTACAGAGAGGCTCTGCACTTCATGGCCATAACTTACATCACAAATCCCAGTAGCAGAGACCTTAGAGTTATATTTAATCCTCCTTCTACCTAGAGGAGAATGAGACTAGTCCCTTAGAGGAAACTTACCAAGCACTAACCCGTCTCGAGGGAACTCCCATCTGGAGTCATAAGGCAGTTGCATTGGGTCAACATAAATGTATTCATGGCCATCAGGGCTGATAGACTCAATGACTCTCCATCTTATCTCGTACCTTGGCTTCTGTAAAGCATGTTGAATGCAAAACAACCATTAGCCCTGTGCTGACCTCAGAGCAGATCAAAACCTAGCAGGGCTCAGTATCCAAACTGAAATACTTTTCTACATTACCTGTTTCCATATTATGACCAGGACAATCAGTGAAATTATCACAATCACCAACAGCACTAAGACTGCAGCAGCCACTGTTAGTTCTGATCGCAAAGCTGTGGAGTAAAATGACAGACCATGTTTTTTCTCCTGAGCCACAAGGAACATGACACACTCATAAGACACCCACCTCCCCTACCATCACAGTTCCCATGTCCTGCAGATGTGGCAGGATCGTGACTGTAAAGTCTTTCCAAGCCCAGAGCTGCTCTGCCTTCCTGTTTCAAAACCAAATGCAGAGAAGAACATTCCACAGCCAGTGGCCATCAGATGATGAAATGAATCATGGAACAACATAATAAGACAAAAACCAGTGCACCATAAAAAACCTGTAGAATGCCTTATCCTCAGATGTCCCAGGGTGGAAAAACATACATTTTCATTTATTTTTAACTACAACAATTCAGATTTTTATCTATTAAGACTGAACTAGGGTTTGTTAGAGAGGGGTCCAACTGGCTGCTGTAATTTCACAGAAAGACAAAACAAACTCACTGGGAGCCACAAGCTTCAGTTCCCGAGTAACAGCACCAAGATCATTCTTTGCCACACATCGCACAGCCAGGGTTTCTTCTACCTTCTGGAAGGTCACTTGGCTTTCCACCATGTTTTTCTCATCCAGGTGGGCTTCCATGTGTATATCAGAGATATTGTTAGTCAAAAGAGTCCATGAGGTGTCATTGCTGCACCTGCAGAGAATAACATGGAAATGGGCATTGGGTGCAGGTAGGGATAAAGAAGGATGAACAGAATGAGAATTACCTTTGCCTATAACTCTCTTCTGACAAAAATCCTTTTAAAGACTAGAAAGGCTTAAGATCGTCTCTGTGAAGAGCCTGCACCTTTCTTTCCTCAGAATAATTTATCTTCATTACTCACAATTTACCTCATTACTCCTGCCACCTTCAGGGCCTGACAATGCAGTCCAGAAGGTCTGGTACAGATAGAATTTGGTGTCACAATGTATCCCATGCAGTTATAGAACTGGATGGATCTCTGTTTCTTCATGAATCCTTAGTGCTGCACAAGGTTCTCTGGGGCAGGGCCTGGTCCCAACAGGCAGTAAGCAGCTTTAGGACAATGAGAGCAGAATACAGCTGGGAGGTGGTCAGGCTTCCTAGCCTTTTTCCATGCATGGTCTCCCTGTCCCTGATGGATAACCTCCCAGAGAAAAATCAGCCAGTAGCCACAGAAAGAGCCAGTCCAGAGCTAGCAAAAATGGGAGTAATTACCCCATGTGTCCAAAATATTTTGAAGGTGAAAATTATAATTAGGGGAAAAACAATAACAAGTGAAAATTTAAAAGCATGCAAGAGTGTTAATGAGGCAGACTGAGCTATCTATGAAATGATAAGGACTCCCTAAATGGATGTACAGTTAATTCTCCAGATCCTTATTCAAACCAAGACTGTAAAATCAGCTGAGACTGCTTTTTGAACACAAAGCTTTTATGAGAGAAACCTCCTGAATTGATGCATTATGTTTTCTCCTATAGGGTGCAATAGGAAGGACATTGACAATCTCTCTTGAAATACAAGCAACACACTCTAAAAAGAAAGAAAATATCTAAAGCTTATTGGTCTTTCATGAGGAATACATGGTATGCTAAATAATAGTGTTAAGCTAATCAAGGGCACAACAAGTCATATTTTAGATTTTAAAGAAAAGTGCTTTCTCCTCTTACTTTTTAATGTCCTTGCAAACCAGCCATTCCACATCAGGAAGCGGGGTCCCCTCCGCCAAGCACCTCACTGTCTGCCCACCCGCAGAGCCATGGTGATCATCCACAAGGTCTAAGATCAGGGCTGGAACTGGGAAGGAGTTAGGAATTTTTTAAAATATTTGACAAAGTCTACAAAAAACAGCCTGAGATTTCAAATAAAGCAGGCCAGGTGTTGTTTGACCCTCAGCTTAGCAACAGCTAGAGACCCAGACTCATCCAGGAGGCCCTTATCTCCTGTAGGACAGAGCAGATCCTAGGCTAAAACCATGAAAAGGAAGTGCTGCAGTTGTGCCACGTCTTCATGTCATACTAAATGAGCTATCGTTCCTGCTGTCAGCTGGAATAACTTAGGCGGGAGGCTAAAGTTTCTTTCTGGCTCAAGGCCAGAGCAGAAATGAAAACCAGGATTAGGGTAGGAGAGCTCCAAGGACTCAGCATGCACGCACTCCTCTTCACGCCTTTCTTATCTCCATACTCCAAGCAATATGATAACTTTGCTGTGTGCCATCAGTGCTAGTGGGCAAGGCCTTGTGGTTCCTTACCTTGTATTAGCAAGGAGAAGGTGTATCTTTTAATCTCATCTTCATTTTCAGCAACCAAAGTATAGTATCCGCTGTCTTCTTCCTTGGCCCGGATCAACTTTAAAATACTCTGAAACCTGCAGAAATGAGAGGGTTTCCTTGTGCTTTCAAAGCAGGACAAACAGAAATCATTTCGGTACAGCCTATATTCCACGTATGTAGAGATAATGTAGTGAAGTTTAGCTTTTCTAGCATGCCTTTAACTAAAATCACTACTCAAGCAGTAAATAACTACCAACATACAACTGAGAAACAATTGGGCACAGTTATAGTCTGCAGGAAGCTGACAAAGCTTCTGATACTATTGGAAATAGCTAGGAAATACTGGTGTGGAGACATGTTGGAGGGGTTGAAGAGGCTCCATGCTCAGAAACCAAGATTTCTATGGTTTGGAGAGGTTAATGTTATGAAGGGAATAAGAAGAGGCAGGTTAGCATCACCCTTAGAGTAGAAAACAAGACATGATTTTTAAATGCCACTGAGGAAGAAGCAACTGAGAGAGCAGAAGTGCCCAGGTTTCTGAGGGAGAAACTCAACTCAACATAGCATTGTCTCAGAAGAATATTTTTACCTTGTTTCCTGGACTCTGTTGGAACTAGTAACAATCTCAGTTAGATTTTCAATCAGAGTCACATTATCCTTCAACCAGTACATTTTTGGTGCTGGGTATGCTTGCACATCAACAACAAAGTTTTTGACTTCATGAAGATTAACAGCTTCCAGGGGGCTAAACTGAGGCTCCAGGTGAACAAAGCCTTTGTCTGTAAATGAAACAGCCTTCTGTAAATAACACTGTGAAGCATTTTTCAGTAATTATGTTTTCCAATGCATTGATTAATTTTTCAACACTAAAATCAGACTATACCATGAACTGTAATGACTACTTTCTTATTTTCCTTAACCTCCTTGGTTGCATGCCGAGCAGTACATTCATAGTCTCCTGTGTCTTTCACTGATGCTTCAGGAATGGTCAAGGTGTAAACCAGCTTCTGCGATGGCACTTTGATATCATCTAGTTTTATCAGACCTTTTTCTTTCTGTAGTTTGGAAAGGAAAAAAAAAACTTCCTTAAGTAACTGAGCTGAAAGCACACCATGGAGGTTCTATGATGCCACTGGAGCGAGAGCAAACATTTAAAACCTGTATAACAGAAGACTTTTTTATGCAGCCAGGGATTTATTTTTCAGCCAAAGGCACAAAAGGTTTGTCTATAAAAATACACCTTTTGGGGGCAGACACAGAAGGATGAGAAGATTAAGTGATCATATTCTGTTAAATACCATTTAAAATTTGGAACCTGAAAGACCATTTTGCTGCTTATGCACTACCTTCTTCTCAGATAAAAAACCCATTTGGCTTTTCTCTGTTCAGTTCCCATGAAGTAGAGTGAATTTTTATTCCCTCCACCAGACAAAAAAATAGCAAGTTGCTAGACGCTACATTCTGCCTGCTCTCAAACAAAAGTAATCTAATGGCAAGGAGTAGACTCTTGTGAGGAAAAGGATGGTGAAAATGGTAGATCATGAGAGGCTGGAACAAAAAATATGCTGTGATTAGTTTTTAAAGGTGGCATATTGCAGAGATTATGATGTGTAATTTGGAAAATAGAACAAAAGATTCTCAAATATTTTTCTTCTTGGGCTATTAACTTACTTAAATATAAGGCAGGATTTGGGGTAACAACTATGTACACTGCAAAGACTCCATTCTCAGATTTTTACGTGTGATACTCTGAAATTATCCATTGATCAGGACTAGGTCTAAGTAAGTTTCACTGAATACAAATTTTCACTGCAGAAGGATGTTATGCCAGTTTTAAAATTTCTGAGGTTCTCCAAAAGTTTTGAGTTTTTCTTACTAGGTTTTTCTCATTAGTGAGTAATTACACTGACTCTAAGAGAAATTTTAATTTATACCTGCATAAAGAGGAATAATTAACATTATGGACTTTATTTTTCATCAAATTTTATGATGCCCAGGAACCTGGGGCTTAAGAGAGACATTTTAGAAGTTCAGGGCTCTATGCAGATGTCCAACACATTTGTAGATCTTTCTATTCCCACATTTCTTTTTTTGAACCAACACAAGACTTAAGAGACAGCATTCCTCCCTTGGAGGATGGACTCCTAGTCATACCTCCTCTTCCTCTCATGTTTTTCATACCTACTAACAGCATACTCTAAATCTGGAGACTGATTTTATTTTGTGGTAAGCTAAAAGAAATTATTTTGTCTTCACTCCTCTGAGTTGTCCTCATTTAGAGAAGAATGTCAGTAAGTAACTAAAAGCATTAAAAAACAAAAACAACCCCCCCCAAAAAAAAAACCAAAAAAAAAAAAAAAAGAAAAAAAAGAAAAAGGAAGAGAGAGAGATATTTACCACTTTCCCAGGATAATTCCACTGTAAGTTTACCACCTCATTGTCAAAGACCACACAAGTTACTACAATGGTTTCGCCTGTTTTGTACACAGTTTTAAGAGCTTCAATTTCAACTGGTAGTTCTGAAGTAGCTACGAGAAGAGAGAGAACAGATTCAGGGTTTTTTTTTTTTAAATGCAATTTTCACATGGTGCAATTTCAAGAGGAGATTTCCATTTCACTTATTCTACTGAGGAATTACCTGGAAAATTCAGTGAAAGTGCTGCTGATTTATACTGATACAAACAATTTGTATTTAAATCATGAAGTGTACAGGCATTGATTTCAATCCAACAAACAAATAATCCATGCATAAAATTTCAATTAGAACTTCCTATTTCAAATGCCCCCGTGAAAAAGCACATGTAAAAGCAATTTCCCATCTAGCTAGTCAGTGACTGTCTTTAAGAATCCCTTGCTGGCAAATAAAAACCTCATTTTCAAAATATTTGAGTCATGTTGGTTTTCATACTGCCCAAAGTCCTACGATTTGAAGCCACTGCAAAACACCAGTCTTCTAAGATATGTTTCATCAAACAGGATGAAAATACATAGATTAGAGATTACTTTTCTTGCAACTTTTTGGGAAAGGAGATAAAGTTCAGAACACAGTATTCTCATCAAAATTATATGTAACTGCTAAGTAAACTAGCAACTAAGTAACTGGAAATACTGCCAGAGGAGAAAGGAGCTCATCGTTAGGGAAATAATCTGATATAACCCTCTGATACTGGTGCTAATGTGGCTGTTACAGGGTGAAGAAAGAACTAGGCTGAACACTATTCTTTTTATTTAAAAATAAATAAATAAATACCTCTTAAAATATAGATGAGGAACTCATCCGATTTGAACTCCACGCCTTTAACCATTGTTTTGCATGTATATGAGCCCGCAGGGAAATTCCCTATGAAGCCTTGCTTGCTGTCATAGAAAGCATGGATAGTCTTGTCTAAACTGTTAATTAAAGCCACTTGAGCACTTGGGTCACTCGTCCGACAAGGGATAATGGTGGGATCACCCTCTTCTACTAGGATGAATTGGTCTTCTGGTGTTGAAGGAACAAAAGGCATGTCTGGGTCTGTAAAAAACAAGAAGTAATTTTACACTGTCTTGCTTGTACTAAGTTCATGTACAAGAATTGGATATCAGTGGCCACTTACACATCATAACTGAAACTAGCACAGTTCATTACTTTTGCAGAGATAGCAGGTAGGGCGTGGTTATTGCACACAGTATCTTGGTTCTGCTATTTGATGTGACATAGTGAGACATTTGACCTAAGCACAAAACAGGAAAGGGCTTGGGCTCCTTTGTGACAATTCAGGATCTGGAAAGAAAAATATGAAAGATCCCCCCACCAAAATGCTAAATATTAATGAATCCACTTAGTCATGGTTCTGCCATATTCCTACAGTGAGAGCAAAAGGGTATCTAGTGACAAAAAGCAAGATGGGTGTGAAAACATTCCTGCGATTGCTGAGGACTAAAGTAAAGATGAATTCACATCACAGACAACTCTATCAAGATATTTGTACAGAAAAGACCCCAGGGAAGAATTTGGACATAAAGATCCCATTTTTATCACACAAGATTTTTCACTTAGGTGCAATATTCACTACACCAAAAAAAACTATTAAAGATCCTTTTGTGCCAAAATATTGGCACAAAACACTTGTGTCCTTCAGTTTTGCCTTTTTTTTTTTTTCCTTTGGTAATAGTAGCTATCTCCTGACCAATATATAAGCAAGGAAAATAACAATTCAAACACTTTCCATGTCAAAAAGTAGAAATCAGTTTTGTGTTGTTCATATTGAACATCATTAAAGCCACATTTCTTCAAAAATAGTTCAAGGTACTTTTATTCATGCATTTCTAACATGTCCAACATTATAGTTGTGCAACATAGTTAATTATGGTCACAGCATCTGGCTTTCAAAATATGATATGACCCAGAAAAAAGCAAACAAACACCTGGTAGTTTTATTTCTTTTAAAGTCAACAAAATACATGCCAACTTTCCTACTCCACCAATCCAAAACCTGAGTTTAAAACATAACTGCACACATAGCCAACTTAAAAAGCATTCAATTATCTCCACTTAGCCATTCGGAATAAACAAATAATCCCTGGTAGCCTGAAGCTTCTGTGCAAAGCTTTATAATAAAATTTAATAAATAGCAATCCAAATCCCTCCAACAATAGACTTTCTGCTGCACTGGCAGGCTCTTTGTAGCAATGTTCCAAACACAGTGCTCCATCCCAAAAACACTGCCAACTCCATGTATTCATTTTCCCACTGTAATTTAAAACAGAAACAGGATTCACCTCGTTTGGTTTTCTGTGTGCTGTTAGTGAAAATAGGATACTGTGTGAAGTCTCAACATAATCCTCCTTGGCTAAAGTGGTTTGCTGCCACCCATTGCCCTTCTAATTCATTGCAGAAAAAAAACAATTGTAAAGACAAAGTTTATAGTGGAAACAGAAACATTCTCTATAATTTGGAGAAAAGGATATGTTTCTGCATTTATGACATCTTGATGGTTAGCGAGTGGAAAAAATTACTGGGTGTCTCTGCCCTACAGATCTGGTAGGCTGATGTCTAGAGGCTTTTATAAACCAAACCAAAAAACCCTCCTGAAGAAATCTCCATCTCTTGTCTTCATACTCCTTCACTGAGTGAGTTACAAGACTGCTTAATAACAACATCTTCTGGTGATTTGGTTAGAGCTGTTTGGAAATCAAGATATGTATGCCAATGTCTGTGGCCTCTGCTGAAACATCTTGCTTCAAGAATGAATGCAAACACCTTGCATTTGTTGTGACACATGGAGAAAAAGTTTTGGAAGAATCATTGTCCTCGAATCACACATTGAGAACTGCAAACATTGAATGCCACTGCAGAATAGCCTTTAAAACAAGCCCATTACTGCTTCCTAATATTCTCCCTTTCCACAGTCTTCCTTGCAGTTGCAGATGTCATCTCCTTCACACAACATATTGCAGTTTTGTAGGATTATTTTCAATATCTTCTTCTCTCTTTTGTTTCCTGTTCAAAATATTTAATCCAAATCTACTGGCTTCATCTTTCATGGCCCAGCAGTTGTGCCATTCATTCCTTGAACCCCAGCCAACACCGAGAAAACATCCAGACAGGGCTTTACAAAGGCAGTCATTTGTCGCTCAGTCTCTGGTGTCTATCTCAGCTATGACAATAAAGATCTTCATCTCATGGGTAGCATGGAAAGCCTTTAAAGAGATTTCCAGTCAGAACAAGGGGGTGGGAAGGCGAAACTGGGGATAGGTACTTCTGAAAAGAAGGCATGTCATTTTTTATGGGTCCAACAGGCTTTCCACCACTAAAGAAAAAGGCAGCGCAGGGCCTGGGAAGGCTGTGTTTGCTTTGAAAATTACAGGGCGCTGCATGGTAACACCATATTTTTAATCTTGCGTCAGCTTGACCAGCAATAACACTTGTCATTTCACCCTCCCTTGTGACAGCCACCCCAAGACATCTCTATTGCTTCATGCTTCCCAGGACCTGTGCACACATGAACTTTTTCCAGTTATCTGTTCAAGCCTAATTCAGATTAAGAATGATATATGGCCTTCCTCATCTGGCAACTGCTTTAGTGTCAGACGTGGTACTGGTTTGGTCAGTACATGTCCTAAAAAAACCAGCCAAGTCAGCCCTGAAAGGACTAGCAATACATTAATCCCCACCTGGGGGCCAGGCAAACCTGAAGGTTGGACATGTTCTCACAGCTGAACTGACCTGGCCACCAAGGACTACTACCCAGTCCCTGGTGGTCACAGGACCTCAGCTCCAAAGCTGTGAATTCATCCCTCTTCCTGAAAACTAAAATACCAAAAATGTGAAAACAAAGAGGAACATGCCCATAGACTCATGGGGGGGCTGGTCTTGATTTACACACTAGGAAATGGCCCAGTGAAATAAGGAAACTTCCTCTAACAGCAACTTGTCACCAGAAACACACTTCTTCTGAATGTCCACAGTTCAGCCCACCTATCCAAACCTCTGGGTATGGGTGTGGCATCCCCCACTTACCAGGCACATAGATGTAGATGTCCTTCCCTTCCACTTCCCCATCCTCTACTTGAGTGTGGTTATAATAGCAAACATATAAGCCCGTGTGAGCAGCTGAGGCATTTCCTACTTCAAGCACTGTCACAAAGAGGCCGCTGTTGTTTTCTTCATGTCTAATGTCTATCCTGTGGCTTCCCTCGGTCACTGGGTACTGCCAGCTCACTTCGCTGTCTCCAAAGCATTTGAGCGTAAAATTGGAATTCAGCTGTACCACCATTTCATTACTATTGGGAACAATAGTCGGCAGAGGGAGCTGGCAAAATGTTAGGAATGGTCCTGCAAAAACATGAATAAATAGCATATGAACACACAGAACAGCCTCCGCACAAGGATGTGAAAAAAGCAGTGTGGATCCAGAGCAGATGGTTTTTTGACCATTTCAGACATGCTGATGTCCCAGGAAATTTGCTCTTGTTAAAAGCCAGAGTTTGCCCAACGGATGGCAAACAGCTTCTCTTTGAAATGCTAAGTGTTTGCTTGTTGACTTCTGTTTGTCAAATCAAGAGGTGAAAGACAAAGGTGAGGTTAGAGATGGCTCCCAATCCACACCTCATCTTTCCAGCCCCAAATGTGTGGGCTCTGCCTGCAGACCAGAGAATCACTCACCCTGACTGCTGGGTCACAGGCATCTTACAGATCCTTATAGCAATGGTCAGGAAGCCATCAGTTCTGTCAGCCTTCGAGTAAGCTCACAAATGAAAGTTAGAAACCACTTCCCAAGACCAACACCTTCATTTTATATTTGGCTTCTATTTCTGCAAAGGGCCAGAGCAAGGGCTTAGACCAAAAAATTTGTGCATCAGGTTTACCTCTAGCCAAAAATTACAGGTTTATAGCCAAATAAAACTGTAATTCACTGAACAAAATATTGTAGATGGCACTGGTTTTTAGATGCAATCTCCAGTTACAGGGTCTGATTTGCAAGCCTAGGTAATTTGTAGGTGGGCTGGTGTGGGTCCAGCTCCCAGAAGGAAAGTGGGAAATTCACCAGAGAAACAGATTTGCTGTTTCAGTCTATCAAATGACCTGTACAAAACAGGTAGGGTAGTCCATGATAAACAAGCACTTGGGCCCATGGCGTGAAAGTGAACTCTGTGCAATAAACCACCATCAGGAATCCAGACTGTCTTTGAAACCAGTTTCTCACTCCTGCACATGTTATCTCAGTCTAAAGGCCCTTTCTATATTTAGCACCCTGTGGCAAACCTTGCCCTCCCCTTCGAGCACCATTCGCTCAGCAGATGTTGGGAGGCTGGGCAGGCAGCCCTGGTGAGTGCGGTTAGGTGGTGCGGCATGGGAGGATGCGGGGAGCCCACACAGGCAGCCTCGCCTGCACCACGCTGCTGGAGGAACCTCAGCAGGGCAGGGCTGGAACAGCTGGAGGTAGGCAGGCTCACTTTCCCTGCTCAGACAGACAAACCAGGCAGGAGATTATAGCAGCTATAGGGGTCCCAAAGCGGCCAGCACAAGCTAGCAAAAGTGTTGCCTTCTCAGTAGTTCCTGTCTTAGCCTACTGAAGGGAAGGGCAGAAAAAAAAGAGTTTGTAGCTAGCTCCAACCATTTGGTATTTATTGTCGTGGACACAATAGAAGCAAGCTTAAATATGAATTTACAAAGGAATAAGAATGAAGAGGCTTAGAGGACTGAAAAACATTACCTGTGAGAAAACATCCCAGGATCAGGAACGTCCGTGGGGAAGTACCCATAGCTACCAACAACTGAAAGAGAAAGGACAAGGCAAGAGAGAGTCAGTTAATGGACTGGCAATGGTATAAGAGTTTGCAGGACCCCTCTCCTGCAGTGCCCTAGTACAGCTTCCCGGCACTCTGCATGGTGCCATGAAGAGAAACAGCCAGGGACCCCATCTCACATCTGTAGCCCAATAAGAGTCATGCCGCTACCTCCCATGAGGTACAGTGTGGCCACAGACACATCACCAGCATGAGAAATGCAGATAAGGCACCATAACCCCTTCTCTCCACTGGCAGCATAAGGAACCAAATCCTGTCACATCCATCTTACCAATAGTTTGAGAGCATCTCAGATACCCACTGCCACTTCCAGGACTGAGCCCATTGCAACACCCCTGTATGGAGGCAGTACCCTCACCGCCATCAGTGAGGATGCAATGGGTTTATGCAGTAAGTTCTGACCTTTTAGCTGCAGGCAGTGTTCACGAGAGAAAAAGCATATTTTAAAGCTACTTTTATTACACGTAGTACAATCCTGAATGATATTTTTGTTTGCCATTGTGCATATATATATAGCTTACTGAATACAATGCAATAGTGCTTATTGCTTATTTAGCAAGAATTCCCCTGATTGAGAGACATGCTATTTAAAACATATGCTGAAATTTTTCTAATGGAATAAATCCATGACAGACTGTAAGGCAGCACTGCCATTCACAGAGTGTCTCTTCTCCCCAGCAGTGTGGAGACTCATAGATCATATGCAATAATTTCAGCATCAGTTGTCAAGAGGCAATGACAGCAATGAGGATCTATGCAATTTTTGTGCCACCTAACAACATTTCTACATAAAACCATCAAGCAAGCTACTATATAATTTCCAAAGAAGCTTCTATAACTCCTGTTCCCATTGAAATCAATGGACATTTTGTTGGTGACTTCAATAGTAACTGGATTTGGCCCAGAACCAATACTGATTAAAAAAAGACTGCACAGAAGAGCCCCTACTCTGAAACACAGACCAAGGAGTAAAATAAAGGATGATGTGCCAAGATAAGGACTACTTTTCAAAGGGTCTGGAGAGTTTCTGTTCGCCCTCTGGTATACAGTTCCAATGCTGAGATAGGAAAGCACGTAGGTGCATTAGTTATTGTGATATGCCAGAGCCATATGAGAGTTAAATGCTCGCAACACGTCAAGGAGTGTTTCTGAACTAGTCCCACTTTCCTCCTGCAACATGTGGAGTTGACAGCATGCCTTTGCAAAGCAAAAAGCATTTGATATTTGAATCAAACATCAAGGTCTCAAAAGCAGGATTAGAAGAATTACAAACTACCAGCTTCAAAACCATATACAAACAACTTCAGAAATTCAGCTAACAACATTCCAGCAGAGACAAGGCATTTTGCCTCATTTTTCAATTAACAATAATTGACATGTGTTTACATATCTGTCTCCCATGGATAAGAGATTCTCATATATCAAAGAAGTCCCTCGTTTTCAGCCTCCTGACTCATTTTTATCACGTTTATATCCTATATTTTTTTGTAATAATGTAACCCACTGGAAATCTTTAAAGACTTAACCTGGTCTGCTTTATTGATCTGACTCATACCCTCCCAATATTCACATGACAATGTTGCTCTGCTTTCTGCCAAGTTTCCTTCTGCCTTTTCTCTTTGAAAAGGCAGATCTCTCCCCTTCTTGTGTTTTGTTTGGTTGGTTGTTTTTTGGTTGTTTTTTTTTTTCCATACTACTCAGTGCAAGTAACACAGCACAGAAGGAGGAAAAAAAACCCAAAGCTAGCTCATCTCTTGTACACCAGTCTGCAGAAGCTCTGCTGAAATGAGCTTGCACTGTTGCAGAGCTATTGTGTGTGAGGACAGAAGCCCCATGACTGTACTGGTGTGAGTACAGATGATGGCACTTCCAAAGTGTTGCCACTTCAATTTTAATTTGCTGTCTTGGTTGGGCTGCCATAGAATTCAATAAGAGCTGAGTGCCTCAATCTACTGTTGCAGTTTAAAAACACAAGGACTTAACTAAATTTGCATTTTCCATCTGGCTATTCTTTCACAACCCAGAGCTTTGATCTTTCATCAATGACACGGTAATCTCATCAAGACCCAGAGCAACATGTCCTCACTGTGAAAGACAGAATAATGTACTAAGGATTCACCACCATCTGTATTGAAAATCTATTTGAAATGGATTTTGTTACATCATACATTTGACAAGCATGCTGAAGTCACATCACCAGCATATCCTCACACATCAGTGCTGGAGTCAAGGTTTAACACAGGTACAATTTCACACTTCTGGGCAAGAGAAAGTTTACTCATTCCCACAATACCAAGCAGGTATACTTAGCATGGCTTTGTTTATTTATGATTATCTAATTTTCATATGCACTTATTAGGCTTTTTTTACCTTCCTTGTGGCAGAGCAGCCCTCTTTGTCTAAACCACCCAAATCCCAGCCCTGAATACATCAGGTTCAGTTCCTAACACCACTCCATAAAACCATAAATTGGTGTAACCTCACTGAAGCCAGTAGTTTTATGCAGGCTGAAGCCCAGTATTGACAACACCCATACAATCTAAACCTGAGCCAAGCTTAATTCCTTGCATACCTTGAACATTACTAGCTAAAATAGAAACAGGGATGTGTTATAGTGAAAGCTAGATGATGTCATGAGGGGTTTGCCAAACCCTCTGCAGGGGAGACATTGCCTAAGGTAAAACAGTCATTGCATCTACTTTAACCACCGGGGTTTGAAAGGATGCAAGTGAAATCCCAGTATCTCTCTTGTGTATTTTAGTGATAAAAAAAAAAAAAAAAAAAAAAAAAAAAAAAAAAAAAAAAAAAAAAAGAAAAAAACATCAAAAGAAAGTGTAACAGAGAGGAG
>JAAGNO010024393.1:0-13602 GCA_033439905.1 Ceryle rudis
CTGGCCCCGGCTTACCCGGCAGCGCTGCTCAGCAGAGGCTCAGCCCGGCGCCCGTCCCGTGGGGACGGGAGGGGACGGGAGGGGGCGGGAGGGGACGGTGGGGAGGCGGTGGGACGCCGGCTGAGCCGGCCGATAAGGAGGGTTAGCTCGCCCAGCCCTCAGGCATTGCATCAGCCTGGCCTGGCCAAGGATGGGGACTCGCCTTTCCTCACAGCACCCCGTTGTCCCCCATCCCTGAAGTCCAGGGACTCGCCTTTCCTCATGGGACAGACACATCGGGCCAAAACCCAGCTAGGGCTTATTCTGGCTACTGCCATAAAAGACAATAAAAAGTGTTTCTATAAATACATTAACAGCAAACAGAGAGCCAAGGACAATCTCCATCCTCCATTGCATGTGGGGGGAAATAGAGTGACCAAGGCTGAGGAAAAGCTGAGGTACTGGGCTCCTTCTTTGCCTCAGTCTTTCATAGTAAGACCGGGTGTTCTCTGAGTGCCCAGCCCCCTGGGCTGGACAGCAGGGAATGGAGCCCCCATAATCCAAGAGGAAATGGTCAGTGACCTGCTACACCAATCAGATGGACACAAGTCTCTGGCCATAAGTCACTTCGTGGACGAGGGAAAGGCTGTGAGTGTTCTCTACCCGGACTTTAGTAAAGCTTTTGACAGTACTTTCCACAGCATTCTCCCGGAGAAACTGTCCGCTCATGGCTTGGATGAGCAGATGCTTTGCTGGATGAAAAATTGGATGGCTGGGCCCAAAGAGTGGTGGTAAATGGAGTTAAATCCAGATGGTGCTGGTCACAAGTGGTGTCCCCAGGGCTCAGTACTGAGATTGGTTCTGTCTCATCTCTTTATCAATGATATGGACGACGGAATCAAGGGCACCCACAGTCTGTTTGCAGATGACACCAAGCTGGGTTGGAGCATTGATCAGCTGAGGGTCGGGATGGTCTACAGAGGGGACTGGCCAGGCTGGATGGATGGGCTGAGGCCAATGGCATGAGATCCAACAAGGCCAAGGGCTGGGTCCTGCACTTGGGTTGCAACAATCCCCTTAGTGAGCCTAAAGGTCTCTTCCAACCAAAACAATTCAATGATCTTATGATTGTCACCCATCCCATCCAGGGACTCACCTTTCCTCACACTACCCTGTTTTTCCTTATCTCCAAAAGCCAGGGACTCGCCTTTCATCATGGGACTCCCACTGTCCCCCATCCCCGCCACCTCAGCAGGCCCTCAGCCTCGCAGTGGCCCATGGGTGCAGATGCCGGTGCCCTGGCTCTTCTCTCCTGTGACTCAACAATGTGCTGGGGACATGAGGGTGTCAGTGAGCTTGGGAGGATGCTGCTGGGCAACTTGAGGGGGTCCATCATGGAAGGAAAAAGCCAGTGTGGAGGTGGGGAGCACGGGCCCCACGGGGGTGGGCTAGAGGAAAGGTTTTGGCTTTTCTGTTGAGTGCCACAGAACTAGAAACGAGGTGGGGGTTTTCTAGGTGCTCACATGAAGGGAGGGGATGGAACAGACTTGTCCCTGTTCCTGCAAACCACAGACTCCCTCCCTGCTGCTGGGCTTGCTTCTGGGGCAGCCTCACTCTGCAGGGAGAGAAGGTCTAGGAGGGCACCACGGGGTGTCCATCATCTCTTGTGCCACAAGGAGAAACGTTCCTCTCTGGGGTTTGTTTGGAGTGAGAGGTGGTGACTGGGCTCACATCTTGGACATCAGTGGAGGCTGAGGAGTTGTGCAGCACTGAGGTCTGGAGGGAGGAGAGGAGAATACCCTTCCCTGGCCACCACACCCTGCCCGCCTACCCCTGGCCCCTGCTGATAAAGCAGCAGCTGAGGCTCCCGGAGCCCTCAAGGCAGGGCTTAGCACCAGGACCCGGGCTGGGCAACTCCTGAGCAGCTCCACTTGCCCACGTGCCATTTACTCCATGCAGTAGTTGTTGCTTCCCTGTAGAGGTCAGGAATGCAGCACAGAACCAGTTACCTTCGTTCTACCATTCTCCTGAAGTCTGCTGCAAACTCATCGCGGCAGCTTGACCACAGCTGCCAGCTCCAGTCTGGCCTTACCCCTCCAGTCCCACTCTGCCACCAGGAAAGTGGAACCCTGATCACATAAAAGTTGTGTGCAGGCAAGAGAAATATTTACATTATCTTTGTAAAAACACACAAGGATTCAAGGGTGTGGTGATAACAGTTTTGCCAAGGCACCTATGTGTGGCCAGTTGGTCCTCCTTTAGCTACTCTGGTGGGTCCAAGAAACTCAGAGCTGCTCTAGTCCTTGCTTCTGCCTTCTGGAGAAGCTGGAGGTCAATAAAGCAGTCAAGAATGGGGACAGTGCCCAGATATGGGAGCACTGGAGCTCACAGCCCGACAGCAGACCCAAAGCTCAGTGGGGTTGCTGTAGAATCAACCCCGCTCCCTGCCTGGGTGTTAGGCTGGGATCACCACATGGTGCCCTGGGGTTGGTGGGGCTGTCGGGGGCCCTTACACAGTACTTAAAGACTTTAACACAGTTCTCCCCTGTGTCTGCCACGAAGAGGTGCCCGAAGGAAGAGCAGGCCACACCACTGGGCCTCCGCAGCCCTGCAGACACCAGGCAGACGGGAGCACCATACTCTGGGAACAGGTGGACTGTGCGGCACTGCTCGTCTGCCACCAGGATGCTGCCATCCGCATCAATGCAGACCCCAGCTGGATTGCCAAACCGGTGTCCATATTTGCTGCTGAGAGAGCAGAGGAGCTTACGGTTGCTTGTGAAGACCTTGACATCTCCACACTCCTCACTTACCACAAAGCCACCATTGGGTGCTGGACTGACATAGCGAGGTCCCTGTAGGTTGGGAACTGTGTGGATATTATGCAACTTGAAGGCATGGTCCAGAGCAAAGCTGTGGACTTGGCCTTGTGCATAGTCTGCTACTAAGATCTTGCCCAGGGAGTCTACTCCAATGCCCCTGGGAGAGGAGCCAACCTTTCTGATCTTTATCCATTCCCCCTTGGAGAGGCTGGTGTGAGGGTTGAAGACCCAGATGGCTCCAGTCATCATGTCGGCTACAGCCACCATTCCTGCTCGAGTCACAGTCACATCTTCTGGCAAGAAAGTGCTGCTTTCCTTCCCCATTTCCTGGCAGGGCAGAGACCGCAGTGTTTGGCCTGTGCCGCTGAGGATGTGGACCCAGGGAGCACTCTCAGCTGTCATGCAGATGGAGCCATCCAGGGAACAGTGGATTCCACTTACTCCCCCATAGCGGTTGTCAGTGGGGTTGGGGATCTGCCGGACCAGGTTGTCCTGGCAATAGTGGAGGAGGTTCTTAATGTTGTCCAGATCTCCACACAGGCTTTTGGCCTTATCTGCCAGCTGGTGGACTTGGTGCTGTGTCACCATACCCATACCACGTTGGCTGCTCAGCAGTGGGCTGGCTGTCTGGAGTGTGGCGACTGACTTCAGCTGGAGGGTATAGATGGTTTTCAGAAGCTTCTCCTTTTGCTGGCTGCTCTCCAGAGTGTAGTCCATGACAAATCTCTTGTACCTGCTGGAGGGAAGCAGTAGGACCATTATTGTCCTTGCCATCCCTGGGTACATGCTCTGAGCTCAGATGCTTGCTCTCTACCCACGGTAGAGGTGTTGGTGCTAGTCTGGATTCACTCTGATGAAACTGAGACCATATCATGGGACAGGGACCAGCTAATTACATGTTCAACATATAAAGACAAACGGGGACTGTGGCACAAAAATGAGAGAGAGAGTCAGCAAGCTGGGTCTGCAGCTGGAGGAACCATCCAAAAAGGTCCATTGGCTTCAACCACAACTTGGCCTGAGGATTTATGTGTAAAGGAGAGCCCTGTTGAATGAGATCTCCACCTTTTCAGTTCCTGAAATTAGTAGCTTCTCTCAGGTCTTTAACACTTCTTAACCCTATTTTCCATAAGCCCTGTCTCTCCAAACTGTGTTCAGCCCATGCTAACACTTGAGACACTGAGGATGACTATTCCTCCACTCCCACGTGGGTCAGGTGGCACACTTGGCCAGTGCGTGTCTTTGCAGTCCCCTCCCCATCCAAATAAGTTATTCCTGATACAGCCAACAACCTGCCAGGAAGAAGGGAGGTGCTGCTCTGAAGGACACGGTCAACCTACACAATTTTTTCAGAAGCAAGAGCCACCATGAGAACCTCAATGTATTTTTTACCCACTCTCCCTCTGTTTTAAAACCATAAGACAGAGATGAGAGCCCAGCTCTGCCACGTGCTCTCCAGGGGCTGGCTGGAGCAGGGCTTGGAGCACACAGCTAGGAGCTGCTGAAGAGGAGTGTGAAGAGAAATGTGGCCTCATTAAAGTTCCTGGAGAGGAAGAAATTAACTTTGCTTTAAATGTGATTATAAATAATATTATAATGGACACTCCTGGCTGTTCTGAGTTGTTTGCAAGCCACCTCTCCACCTTTATCTCCCTGTGTTCCATGATCACCTAGTATCATATGCTCCAGACAGACTGCAAAAGTGATGCTTCACTAAACCACAGCTGAAGGAAGCTGGGTTGGGATAAGCTATACTGGGTGCGAATTGTCCTTCCTTAGTGCAGGTAGCACCACTATCTAAAAATCATCCCCTGAATACTTGCAAAGCTATCAAATGCAAATGTGTGATGCTGGGGACAAGTGTGCACATGGAGGGAATCCAGTTTCTGCTGGTATGGGGGCCTGGAAACAGCTTTGCCATCCTTTTCCCCAAAGCGATTGTGCTTTGTGTCTCTGGCAGCAGAGACCTGCTCGGTGGAAGCAAACTCTTCGCCACCCCACTCCATGACTGCTTGTTGGGGTCTTCCTTCAGAGCTGGACAGAGTTCAAAATACAAGAAACTGTATTTTACACGTGGGGAAACTGAGTCACCACCAGGGAGCCGATGTGCAAACCACCACACACCCAACACCACCTCGCTTCCTGGGTGCTGGGCACCCAAAGCTGCTATCAGACCCTTGATAGTGTGTCCTGAGCCAAGCCTAAGCTGCTCATTCATGGGTCTAAGCCCAGAAAGCAGGCCCCGATGCTGTCTCCAGCACAGCTCAGACCAACAACCACATGTGTGACCACAAGCCCAGCTCTTGTACCTCTGTCCTGTCGTCTGGGGGCTGCCCGTCCTTCCCTGCCCTCCCACGGGCTCCGTCCTGCTCCCTCGCCGGGCTCCAGGCAGTGGAGCCAAGGGACATTGTGTTGTTAGTGACGGGCAATTGCCCTTGAGTCCAGGTAAACACAAAAGCTCCTTGTGCTGACAACCAGAAGCAGCGGGATGAGGGCTGATATGTGCAGTTTTTATTCCCTGCTGGTCTCACGCCCGGAGAGAAGGTGCCTTTCCTCCAGGATCAGTCTGTGTCCCATCTACCTGCTCCTGCCAGAGGGAGGAGAACCCCCAAAGCGCCCAGTTTCAGGGGTGATTTGGGGCTTTTATGTAGAAGCAAAGGGGGCTATTAGCTGAACCTCACCTTTAGCATGAGATGCAGCTGCTGAGGTGGGACAGGGACACTCTCACACCTCAAACTGGGGCTCCTGCCTTGTCTTACTCCTTCACAGCTTCCCCATGTGCTCCCAGCCTGGTCATCATGTGGTTCTGTGCCTCAGTGACCCCACTTGCAAGAAGGAGGCTGGTGATTTTTGTCATGTCAGGCTTTGAGGTTCAATGATGAAGAAGTTCTAGGAAGAGGCAGATCAGCAGGGACTCCCGGGCACAGCTCTCCTCTCCATTTCTACGATTCTCAACCTTGGCTCTCTCCAGCTGGGCAAGGCCATGTCTGGAGTTGACAGGGGTGTTTATCAGTTCAGCTCAAACAAAGAAGGTCAGGAGTAAAAGCAGTCAGCCAGGACCAGCCTGCAAGGGGCTGGCTGGATCTTGCCCTCCCTCCCTGGCAACGCCTGCTGACAGTGCTCAGTCAACCCTTGCCCGCAGTTAGCTCAAAGCATCCACCTTAAACCTGGCCAAGGCATGAAGAAGCTTTTGTCTGTTCATTATTCAGATGGGCCAAAGGTAAATGAAGCTTGAATGAGACTCCCCTCACCTTTTGGGATGCTTGGAGGGGCTGTGTGTGCCTGGCATTTCAGACGAAGGAAGCAGGTTGGGGTCCAGCTGGCTGTAGGAACTGCGGGGTGGGGATCTACCTCCAAAGCTTCAGGTCTGGGTGCTCTTCTCTTGGTGCGTTTAGGGCTCTTCTGGTCCTGTATCGGTGTATCCCTGAAGCTCACAGCACCTAGGGGGCTGCTTCAGACCTATTACTAGCCAAAATTACAAAAATAACTTGACATGACAAAAGCTGGGCCACTCCATCAGAGCCCCAGCAGGATTGTAGGCAGCTTCAAAAACCATCTCCCAGGGCAACAGGGTCTGACCTTTTGTTTCACTGTTGTGTGCTCCATCACCAGGATAAACAAACACAGCCTGGCCCTGGGGCTCCCATTCACCTTTCCAGGACCGTGGCTCTGTCACAACCTGTTTGAAAGCCACCCCCGGACCCCAGGAGATGCCTGTGTCATGGCAGGACAGCCCATGCCCACACTGACACCAGGAGCTTCAGGGTTCAGGGATGAGGGCATGGTCAGACTGCTGGTGCTAGAAATGGACCAAGGAGAAGAGAGTTTGAGTCCAGTTCAGGCTTTGCTGGAGCATGCTACTTGCAGGCATTAGTGGTGAACTTCTCCCATGGTGGCTTTTCCACCCCTGGCCTGGGAATAGCAGCTCTTTCTTTAGTGTCCACGAGAACATGCAAGCCCTGTGTCTCTGCCAGTCCCTGCGCCCAGGAAGACAGGCACAGCACCCACACGTGTGCAGGGAGCCAGCAGGAGATCCCATGGGATGAGCCGATCTCATTGCTACCTAGTCACAGACTTCTGCAAAAAACTCAAACCCGTCCATTGAGATTGTTTCCGCATCTAGGGTACAGTTCTGTGGCTGGGGAGAGGATCAGGGGGACATGGATGGCACAGAGTCAGTGGAGTGTTAACTGCTGTGATGCAACGAAGCCCTCCTGTAGCTCAAGTCCATGTTGGATGCTGGAACACTCCAGCCCTAAGGGTCCCAGTAGTCACACAGAATCCCAGCATGGTGGGGGGTGGAAGGGACCTCTGGAGATCATCTCATCCAACCCCTCTGCTCCAGCAGGGTCACCCAGAGCAGGGGGCCCAGGATCACATTGTCCAGGTGGGTTTGGAATCTCTCCAGAGAAGGAGACTCCACAACCTCTCTGGGCAGCCTGGGCCAGGCTCCAATACCCTCACTGTTCACATGGAACCTCCTGGGTTCCAGTTTGTGCCCGTTTCCCCTTGTTCTGCTGCTGGGCACCACTGACAAGAGTCTGGCCCCATCCTCTTGCCCCTGTGGGCCCTTTAGCTATTGATCAGCACCGATCAGATCCTTTCTCAGGCTTCTACAGGTTCAATAGTCCCACTGATTCTGTGAGTCTGTGATTCTGTGAGTTCAGTTCCTCTTCAGGCATCATTCCAGGAAGGAAAGCTGTAACTGCTCCAGTCCCTAAATCTACCCTGACACTGTTCTCTGGATGATATGGTCACCGCAGAATCCCCACTGCTGGTTTGCTCACACGTGGAGAAGGTTCTTCAGGGTCTGATAAGGGCTGATCACCCACCTTGGCTTCTCTCTTGCTCTGTTCCTCCTCCACAGCTTCCTGCTCTCACAAGGCTCACACGAGGATTAGGAAGTTAAGCCTCTTTGTGACATCAGGCTTCCTGTTGAGGCTGACTGAAAGGGCCAAAAGCTGTGAAACGCAGCAGGGCACTGGCACAAAGCCCCTTTCCTGTCAGGAGCAGACCTGTGGGTGAGCCCCGGTCAGCTCTGGTAGCAGCATTGCCATTATGACCCTCTTCCCCACCCACCCCAGACACCAGCCTGTCCCTGAGGCCATGGGAGCTGGGCAGTGGTCCCACCAGGCTGGCTCCCTCCATCCTGCTCTGGCAACTGGATTGGACTAGATGAACTTTTGAGGTCCGTTCCAACCCCTAACATTCTGTGGTTCTGTGATCCCAGCCTGGTCTGTCTTCTTCAGCCTCCCCACACTGGCTCCAGGGCAAGGAAACAACTGCACTTTCCACTCCCTCTTCCCACCCAAAACACAAACTGTCTATGTCCTTGGGTACCCCACACCTAAAATTAGGGAGGAAATAACAGTGGCTGGAGGGGGTTGACCCCCTGCAGCCCCAGATCCATGAAAATGATGTGGGCGTTTTGTCGTTGCAGCAGCCACTGCCAGTGATGGAGGAGCCAGGGCTGCCCAGACTCTGTACCTGGCTGTGCAGGCACTCCTGGCTCTTCAGGCAGCTTCTGCTTTGCAGGAATGTTTCCTCCTCCCCTCTCAATCCTTCGCTCCTCAGTATGTTTCCCCACACCCCAAGGGTGCAGTATTGGGGAGCACCCAGCCCTGGTGCCTCAGTACTACTTAGGATCTCCTGCATTGCCTCCATCCCAGAAAGAGCAGCCTCCTTCACCTGTACCTCCAGGCAGGGGAGCAGGCAGGAAAGGCAGGACTTGATCAAATATCTTCCTCAGCTGGGATGTCACCTTTGCCTTCGGTGCCAGAGGGAAGCCCTCTCCCTTATCCCCTTGGCTGCCTTGGGGGAGCATCAGCCCTGGTGAAACTTGGGGGAGCATCAGCCCTGGTGAAAGTCAGAGGCTTTTTTCACCCACCCCAGCTCTTTTAAGTATTTAAACCTTCAGTGCTTCCCTCTGTAGGCCTTTCATCCAACTCCAAAGCCAGAATGGCCCTGGGCAAATACCCAGAGAAATGATCCATTTTGAGGCATCCAGGAGCAAGGAAAGGAAACCTCCAATTGCAATAATGGATGGGCAGGGGGAAAACACATCAGGGAGATTTTTTAGCTTTTTGTACTTTTTTTCCTCCCTACAAGCTGAGGCGATGGGATAGCTGCTCCTCCATGTTTGCCCATGCTGGCTGCATGCTGTGGGGGGATGGAGAATACAGCCACTACCTGAGCAGCTCTGGAGCTGCAGTCATAGAATCATAGAATCATTTGGGTCGGAAGAGACCTTTAAGATCAAGTCCAACCAACAACCTAGTCCCCCAGGACTCCCCTGCAGTTCAGTGTTCATAGCTGCTAAGGGTTTGAGTGTTCATGGCAGACTCAAAACACTGCAGCAGTATCCCAGCAGAGTCAGAGGAAAGTCACCAGGGCACAGCAAGATGGCTGGAGGCAGTGACGCCAACATGGTGGTTGTGATGGCAAGAGCGGTGAGGGGCAGAAGTGCTGCTGCCACAAAGAGCTGGCACCAGAGGATCCAAGATGAGCCACAGGCAATGCATGGGGTGATGCCTTCTGGGCTGCTTGACCTCTGCTCCTCTTCCTCCCACAAGAGAGCATCCCAGGAGGGTGAGTAGAACTTGTGGTTCTTCCACAAGAGCTGCAGTGCAGGTGAGAGCAGGCAGCAGCGCAGGCTGGGCTCTCTGTCTGTGTGACTGCATTGCCCTTGCAGATCATCCCTCTGCCAGGTCTCAGCACATCTGTGCTGCTTCCCTGCTATGCCACCAGCCCTGGGGATGACATCATGCCCTGAGGGGAGTCAGCATCCTCCCTTGCTTGCTCCCAGTCTGTGGATGCTTCCAAGCAAAGGAAGGGACAAAGCTGAGAAGAAGAGGCAAAGACTCAAATGGCTGAAGAAAAGACAGAGTATGGTGTTCCTTCTGGCACTGCTGGGACCTTCCAGGACACTTTACTTGCAGCTTCTGAAAATACCACCGCTCCTTACTTAAGGTCATGGGGAAACCCTGCCCATCGTGTGGTCATTTAGGAGGTAGAAAACCTTGCATGCCCTCCCTGTGGAGCAAAGGGCAAGGTGGGCAGGGGCAGCCTCCATGGGATGATGGGGACCCTTTGGGGACAATTTCTGATTTGTCTTCCCATCCTCATATCTCCCAACCTCATATCTCCACCTGGCCCCAGCTCACTGTTGAAGAGCACACTCAGCCCTGCTGTTGCTGCAAAGCTGGTTCATTCCCTCCCTTCCTCCCTCCCTCCCTCCCACACGAGACAGAGCAATTCTGCTCCAGGTTGTCTTTGCAGCTTCACACGTCTGCTTAGAAATCCCCTGGCCGACCTTGGCCCTTCTTTAGTCCACATTTGGTAACTTTCCACTGCTCCAAGCTCTGGCCTGGTTGCATTGGGGTAAGAGAAAACTGGTTGTGCTGGGCAGGAACCACTTCTTGTCCCTGGCTGGTTCCACCTGGTAGCCCACCGTTACGTGTGAGCGCCCAGCTCCCTGGCCCTGCCGCAGGTGGGTCGTGGGATGCACTGGCACGGTTGGCTGGGCAAGATGCAGCAGGCAGGGCACCTCAGCACTTACCTTCCCCAGTCATTTCTGCCATGGCATCCGGATTCACATGGTCCCAAATCACCTGGATATCCCCATATCCCCTGGATATGCCATTGGGTGTGTGCAAGAGGTTAGCCTGGCATCAAACATGGCCCCATTTCTTGGTGCCACAGTGAGCACCCTGCCAGTTTGTGGCTGCACCCTCTTCTCCTGAGCACAGGGTTGGTTCTACCCCGTCTTTTCCTCATGGGCAAACCCCAGGGTATTTGCAGCTCCATCCCTTGTACTATGGTTCCCCCTGCCAGGCTGGGGTGCAGCGGGAGAAGGTGGTGCCCACTGCATCCCCCGCCATCCTCAGTGCAGCCCGGGCACGGTGCCTCTGCAGTGACTGTCCTGTTCCAGCATGTGACCCATCCCCGGAACTTTGCCACCAAGCCAAGGAAATCAGGGGACATGGCATTTTTGTGGCGTGGAAGTTGCCACCTCTTGCTTGGGGCTGCCCTGCTCATGAGAAGCAGCCTGATGTGATGTCTGACATCCTGCCACCCTTTCCCCCAAACTGTGACCCTGTGCTTGTGTCCTGGGGTGGCTGGGTTGCCCCTGCCCTGTCTTCCCTTGCTGTTGACCACAGTGGTGCATCAAGCTGGAGCTCACAGCCTCACCAACACCCCTGGAAAACTGGTTGAGGATGCAGCACACCCACCCTCAATGTCCTCCGCTCTCAGCTTCCCCAAGGATGTGTCCTTGTGCCGATGAGATGGGGAGAGTAACAACCTTCTCTTTTACAAGGAACATTGAAATCTCCTTCCTTCCACTGCCTTGCCCTAGATAAGCCTTCCCTGAGGGTTTGTTTATTAGGAAACTTCACCCCCCCTTCCCAATCTCTGAGCTCTCCTTTGCTCTTGAACCCGGAGGAGAAGGAATACTTGAGCAGGAGCAGCTGTACCCACCTGGGGTTAGAAAACCATAAAAGTTGTGCAGCTCCATTGACCAAAAGCTACTGGGCTCTGAGGTGTGCTGTGACCCCACATCCCCCCAGTCCTGGGCTAAGGGGGGCTGCTGGCCATGTCAGGGCAGGGGAGGGATTTGGCTAGGTCCTCCAGCTGTTGATTGGGAGTGGTCTTGGCTTGGCAGGGAAGCGGGGAGGACATGCAAGTAGGGGGACTTTGGTCAACCATGACCAAGAAAGATGGCTATCGGGTGGGCCTGCCATAAAGGGCAGGTAATGGCTCGCTATCAGATGCCTTTAGGGTGACCAAATAGCTGTGTAATGGGCCCCGTGCTAGAGTGGGCTGAGGGCCCTGGGGGTGCAGATTGCAGACCGGATAAGCCACCCTGGTAGTTCAACTCCCATCCATTATTTAAATGCAAGGGTAAATGCTTTCATCTTTTCAACTGGAATGGTGCCACCAGCTCAACCACCTCCTGAAGGTCTCCTACAGGCAGGTGACACTGGGCAGGAGACTGACCTAAAGAGCCATGGCATGGCAGAGAGGGGAGCCATCCCCTCTGCAAGGGTGCCATCAGGACCCCTGGGGACAAGGTGCAAAGGCTGAGCGGCAGGTTGGCACCGAGGACATAGGACTTGACCCTGCACACTCCTCTCTGTTATTTCCTGCTCTGGGACGCAGGCTCTGGTGCTGAGGCCCCACAGCCCAGCTGTGGTAACTTGTCAAGGGAGCTGGGCTGCCTCTTTCCATCAGAAAAGGCTCTGTGTGTATTTGTGGGTTTTTCTGCATTATGAATCGGGACCCTCATGGTGCCTCTGAGGACATTTCTCCTGCTTTCAGCCATAGCGAACTGCGTCATTCCCCAGCATGGGACAAGCCAGTGGGGTCCAGCAGAAGAAAACAGTCAAAACCCATCCACGTACATACTGACCCTGTGCAGCCAGCGACAACATCTGGTCATGCCACCAACATCTGGTGACTAACCCTAAACCTCCAAAACTTAGGAGTGTGTGACTCCGTGGTGGAGAGCCATGGTACAGGGCTGCCACAGGATCCGACCAGAGCAGACAGGGCTGCCCGCTGAGGAGCAGGCAGCAGCAACTCCCGCTCAGAGGTTTCCCCTTTAATGGTTTGGTTTTTGTTTTGTACATTCGTAAAACTGTGAACAATAAATACTGTGTGATTGGCCTCCACTTCCTACTTGCTCCCCCAGCTTTCTGTGGAGGTGAGGGAGACTGTGAGTGACGTGGTGAGGGCTGCTGGTTCCAGCTCTGCTCATGGGAGAGGTGCCTGGCTCTCAGCATGGGCACCATGGAGCAAGGCAGCATCCCATCTAGGGGTGGCAGGATGGAGTCAGGGGTAGGTGAGCAAGAGGTGACTCGTGTGCAGGCAATATCTCAGCTACAAAGGGGTGAAAGGCATCACTGCCTGGTGGTTTGGGCACAGATCTGCTGCTGAAGCCCAGAGCTGCTGGTTGGAGAGCTCAGCTGCCCCTCTGGTGTCTTGGACCCTCAAGGTGCCCAAGTTCAGATGGGGATCTGCTAAGGAAAACAATGTGATGCTTGGGGCTGGGAAGAGATGGGGCTTCTGGGTGGGCAGAGGGACCTACACCTCTTGTTGCTCCTCAGAGGAGGTAAAGACCAGGTGGGCAGAAAAGGATGTCACAGGAAAATGGGGCTCCAGCTTCTTGTCTGTGCCTGTGGGTGCCCTGCTGTGTGCTGGATGAAGGTCCCAGCATGAAAGATGCACAGAGAAGCTGGTGTGGGGTGAGCAGGGAGCCCTGAGATACAGGAACAGGGAGGTGCGGGGACAGTGGCTGCCAGGGCTGTGTGACCAAGGAAGCTGAGAAGGGGTGGGTGACAGAGGGGCACAGTGTGACACAGTGGCACATGAGGCTGGAGAGTGGCTGTCAGGCTGCTGGGAGTGGGTAATGTGAACAACGTGCTTGGTGTGGAGAGGGCTGCTGTGCGTTTGGGGTTATGTCAACACCTTTGGTGTTACAACATCCAAAGATGACAGCACTATTCAAACCCAGAAAGAAAAGCCCAACACCACCTCTCCGGGGTGCTGGGATCAAGGATCATGCACCCAAGCTCTGGGGGTCTGTTCTGTTGGGGTGTCATGACCTTCACTTGGGCCTTGTGTGGCCAGGGCCATGCAGGGAAGCAGCAGGACATGTCCTATCAGGAAGACCTGGAGCTGTTTCAAAAGGGCCATGGTGCTGAGCTGAGCAGCTCTCCTTTTGAATGCGCCCCCCGTCCTGTTACCGAGCCCTTCGCTGCTGCCTTCCGTACTCCACTGCGCTGTGTCCTTGGCGCCGACT